>OMNV01010917.1:38334-78791 GCA_900303265.1 Brotula barbata | reverse complement strand
GGGGGCTTAGAGAAACCATCACCGAGGCTTTATAGAAAGTCTCGTTTGCGCTCACATTTAGGCAGTTATAAACCAAAAAGCCTTTAGTGAGACTTTACAAATGTCTGTAGTTTCTTTGCTTGTTTTGATGTTAATGCTTTTCAGCAGGGGTGGTTTCAAATGTTTGACATCATCATATAATGGATTTCAGGGTTACTCTTGTCCTCTGGTTGATTTATTATGTAACCTTTCCTCTTGCTGGAAAGGTTTATGCAGCATTATAGTCAGTGAGATCAGGCTTCGTAAATCAGAGCCCCGCAGGTAACATGAAGAGGTGGTTTATAATGACTGACACCTAAAATAACCCCAATAATTAGGGTTAGTTTAATAATTTCTCACATCCTCACTATTTCACTGGCAGCAGGAATGTCCACGAAAACAACTGTGACACATTATTACGTCCCGTATTTGCCTAACTCCAAATAGAAGACAAACAAAGTTAACCCCTCACTAATGAAGAATCTAAGCTAAATTCAAGGTAAAGACTCAGATTTTTATCTCAGGAGTTGGTGGACGGAGGTAAAACGAGAATAAATATTACGTCTTCTGCGTGTTTATCAAGTGAACGCAAACACAGTGAGTATATAAAGTTACTGTCTGTGCGAGTTTGTTTGTTTGGGAGTTGTTCTGTTGACCAGAGAGCAAAAAGATCTCAATGGAATTCAGTGGGCGGGAATACCTGAGATCAAAGGATGAAGAAGGTTATTGATCTTATCGTTCAAAGCTGTAACCGGGTAAGTAAACGAGAATAGATAATCAGAGGATGATGATTGTGGAAAGAACACAGAGGCTGCCAGGGTGCATCTCGTATATCCGTTTGTCTCAGGTACAAACAGGACTGGCCTTGGTGCCGCTGGTTTCCTGGGTTCTGTGAGAGAGCTCGCTCCTTCCTTGGACGGACCGTGTGTTTTCAAGTACAGCTCACCGCTCCGTTTCTTGGCGTTCAAAGCCCACCTCCACGCTCAATTACATCAGCCCTTTAACTACTTCAACAATCTCAGATCTCAGTCATCTTGCCCTTTACCTTTAAACGTTGCAGAGAACGTTTTATGCTTCTGCACCAGTCACATGACACTTGACTCCACTTTTAGCTTCCTCAGCCTCCTTCCTGATTCATTATCCTCCTCACTTCAGGGCACTTTCTCACTTCCTCCTTATTTCCTGACGGTTCATCCAATCACACATTTATAAAGGAGTAGAACTGGCGATGGCCCCACACACACGTAGGCATCTACCTAATGTACATATTCCGTTTTCTTCTTTAGCTCTGGCTGCTGTTATTTATAGACTTGTGAACCTTGGCTAGCCTTTCATGCGGACTGGGTACTGGCTGCTTTTCTCACCTCTGTCCTCCCTACACGCTCTTTATTTGTTCGTCCTTCACCTTCTCCACCAAGGGTAACAATGTTACAAGACAGGAGCTTAACACCAGCAAAGAACAATCTAAAGCAAATGTAACAGTCGTGTACTTGGCTGTGAGAGAATTTTCAGTTTCTGGACCTTAAGTGAGACCAAAGCTGACCAGAGACGGAAGCCAAACTATGAAAAAAAAAAAGAAAAGGCAATCATTCGTTGCAGTTTAATGTCAACAATTTACAGAACTTGCTAAATTAATGACACAGATCTATTTCAGGTGGCAGACGAAGGCACAGGACTGTGGGTGGTTTATCAAAGGTGCACACACACCGGCCATAACAGAGTGGAATGACCCAACACACACATTCAAAGCAGAATCCAACAAAGGTTTACACAATCCCAAGCTTTTCACCTCGCTCTGTGAAATTGCAGCTTAGTTCTCAGTCATTTGTGGATGTTTCTGAAACTTGCACAACACCAACCAAAGTGAGCCAATTTCCCACAAATGGACTTCTGAGATTGTGAAACCAAAAATGGAGAGAGCTGGGTCTTGTTAAAATTTTTGCTACTAGTTTATGGGGTTTGCTTGCTTGAAATCATCACGTAGACCGCATTATTCCTACGAGGATATTTTGATGACTGAGCACAAAGGAGAGTCCAAACTGTGTCTATTAACTTTGGGGGTTATTTCATAATGAGAGTGACTCGGTTATTTAAGATACTATGACGGTTGTTCGGGGTAACAGGTGAAAAGAGAAAACACCTGACAGATTTTTCATCTAACGCAATGTTCCCAGGATGTCATTGCCAAGAATGTGGGTCATCTTACACTGTGTCTGTTTGGAGTGTGTTACTAAGCCTCTTGGAGGAAACGCTGTCAGACGGATACATGAGGATGAATATCTATCCTCATCCTCCTTTTCGGGGAAAGCAGCATCAAAAGGGGCTTGTTTGGACCTAGAAAAGTGGCTGGGTGTAAGACAGCAACCTGGGACTCCATAAGTTTGAGAGAGACCATCATTCTGGACGTGTGTTGAGAGCTTTCCTGGCAACAACGGCACAGCATATGAAGGTGTTTAGTGCAAAACATCTCCCATCATCATGGCAATGGAAAGAAAAGGGAGGAAGAGGAAAAAAGAGCGAGCGTTTTAAGAACAGCAGGGGTTGGGTTCAGTGTTGAAAGGCTGGCTGGAGTCCAGCGGAGGATGAAATATCCTGTGTGGTGCTCTCTGATAGACAAGCCCTAGATGACACACGTATGCTTTCTCCACACACATTCGGTCCTAATTATCTGGAGGACGGAGGGTCTGGGTGGATGCATATGTATTCGGAGTTTTCAGAGCACAGAAATCATGCAATCTGGCACAACGACATCATTTACAAGATTTACGACAACACCGAAAGGTCAAATCTTTCAGTTGGAAGAACGCAAAAGTCTTTTTCTCCACATTTTCACCTTTAAAGTTAGAATTTTCTTGTCTTTTCTTTTTTTTTTGGGAACAGGAGGAACCGTCGTGTGAAATTGATAAACATCCAAAACTGGCTGGAGAGGACCTTTGACCTTTTTATGGTGGTTCTGTTTTGAAAGGGATCACCTGTGACCTGACGTGCAACAACTCAACGAGGCAACAACTTCCTTTACAACACACGGGGAAACAATGTCTGTGATAGCTTTGTTTGTGTCCACATTCTTCGTGTGGATGGTTGGTTTGGATGGTTAAAAATTTAAACTGTTAAAAAATGTGCAAAAGCAAGCCAATGTAAAAAAGAAAGAAAAAAAAGCCAATCTTCCCCAAAAAAGCCCCTGTTTAATGGTTGTTTAGTGTTGGGCGGTGGAACAATCCATGTTTAACAATGTAGTAAAAATTTGTTTTTACAATTTATTTTACAAGCGTCACATGGAAATAAATAATAAAACATCTTTAAAAAATGCACGGCTTGAATCCTACATTTCAATTATTCTCTGGTCTCAGATGTTCTGATTCCATCCAAACAAACAAACAAACAGATGGTTTACTTGGAGCTTGAGTTGCTTGAGGACATAAATTCAGTGCTGCAGAATTTGAATAATTCTTGCTATACAAGATGCGTTGGTGTAGTGGAACAGTCGAAAATCCAAAAAGTCAAAAACGCTTTCTGCCCGTGTTGGTTCCTTGATCTAGAGGTACTTTCCGCTGGTGGGAGTATTATTACTACTCCTCAGCTGCCTCTATCATCTGTGAAAACTAGGAAGCACTGTGGGCCTTCAGGCTCAACTTCTGTAAACTGTTGGACGACTTGAATTAACAAACACAACCGGAGAGTTCGGCGAGTTGGTCAAACCCCAGTGTCACAGAGGTCATGTACCATGTGGTGGTGCCTTTGCTCCCCGTTAGTGAAATTAGTTTCCATTTATTTTTCCATGGTAATAGTGACTTTAGTGCATGACAAGTTCACAGACACATACCTCGCGGTGTGTCCTGAAGGCGAGGCTGTGGCCCCGGTCATTGATTGTGTTTAGCGTTGGCCTCCTGACCCATACAACAACGTGACATGATGTAAACCATTGGTGCACTTCTGGCTTTATTTGACGTGACAGACTTCTGGTAAACACACACACAGTACGGCTAAGCAGATACCGCGATCCTCCTTCCCGCTAATTTCCTGACATGAAATCGATCGGGTCAAATTAGCAGCCGTGTGAGCACAAATTACTCCGATTTAAAGGAATCAATTTATCAATCGTGACAGTTTAATGAGACATTTGTTTCTGATCAGCGACTGAGGAATTCACCTCTTTTTACAGAAAAAAAAAAGCAACTGGCGTGCAAGCACTTGACTGCAGACAGGCTGGAGGAGAGCGTGGAGGTCTGCTTCGTAGCACGATTAGCGATTGTGACAGGAGATCACTGTGACAAACCAACTGAAATCACACATGATGACTAAGTGCCAGCTTGCAGCGAAACACGTTGGACACGCTCTTTTGCTATTTGACTTTTAATAGGCAGCTAGTGGCTCGGCTTTCTGCGAGGTGTTTAAGGTCCTCGCGTAGCTCCATCACTCAGTGCCCCGACCTCATTCTGTTTCTAATGACCGAGGAGAGCATCACCAGACACTGACGCAATGATGCCTCGCAGACTCTTTCCATATTCAAAGAAGCTGGAGTGAATCGTCCCTGTCACGCCTTTGCCTTCCTTTCTGTTTTTAATCACCACCCCTCAAATTGTATTTCGTTATCAGAGAATTCTGTCAGACAAATCAAGACGTACTATCAACAGTGCCAATGTGTGTTATTAATTAATACGTAGCACTTAAACATTTCACAACAACACTTGTACGAGTTAAATCTCACGGAGGCACTGCATAGCATCAAGTTTGCGTCAAGAGACAGAGACGTCTGTTATGAATGTGCACGGGGATTTAATCATTAGTTTTGGGTTCATTTGCCCATGTGGTTGTCATAAAAATAACATCTTTTAAGCTCCAAACGAATCCTTTCAGTGTGTTAGAGATCAAAGTTTGGCACATTAGGTAGTTGGGAGTGGTCGGCAGAGGCACTCCGTGTGTGTGCAGAGCGAGTGTGACCACCCTACATGGCAATAAAATGTGATGTTCCACAAAATTTTTGCGTTTTAAATGGTTTTGTCATGAATCACCACTCTTTTGAGGATTTTAAGCTTCAGGGACCACGTCCCAGTTTTAATTAAGCTGTACTTGGAAGATTATGTGTATCAGTTACTTAATCACTCTTTCCCGTTAGCTGCAGTGAAATATACCATAAAAATACATCATTTGTCTCTGCAAAAGCAAATAAAAAAAAGAAAGAAAATGTGCTGTTGCCAAAATACGGGCTGGAGCAACACCCCGAATCGACACAAATACCGTAGATAGTCGCGATGAAAAGCTAACATATGGAATTATAGACGTATTTTTCATTTTTTTCATGATTCTGGATTCACCAAACTTACTGTGTTTCTTAACCCGAGCTAATGAGGTGACGACAGCACGCTGAGCAGTTGTTTACCTGCTTCATTTGTGACGAAAAATGTGCTTCAGCTGCCTTTTTGAGTTGATGTGTGATGACGGGAGGCTGATTTGACAATAATACTGTGAAATTAAAGTTGGACTTCATTCTTGCACATTCCATTCAACGCACCATTTCAATTATAATAATAATAATTGTGGTTAATAAAGTAGTACTTTCAAAGGTTTCTTCATTTATGTCCACAAAGCTGATTTATTCTCCAGACCTTGAGGACATTTAATCACAAAGTTTAAGAAAACGTTTTTTTCTGGCATTCAATAAATCACACGTTTTCTCTGTTGTCCATCTCATGTAAACTGCATTAAGATGTTATCGCTTCATCGCGCCGAGAACGTTGAAGACGGCTCTTACATCAAGAACAGTATCGTGAAAATCCATCTTCTCTCAAGAGCCTTTATATTATACATTACCTGACACCGCAAAAGCCCTCGTGAACATTCTTTTGCTCTCAGCAAACTAACCCACTGTCCATTAAAGGATTAGGATTGTGACAGAATCGACAAAACCCTGCTCCTTCTGGTGTCTGCTGTGTAATACTTCATGATATTCGCAAACAGACCCATGACTAGGTGTAGGTGGGGCGGACGGTGAAATACACAGACCAGCCCTTGTTCGCTGGACCCCTTATCAGATGCCGTACCCTCCATCCTTCACGAAGAGAGGAGTGGGCTCTGAGGGGAAGCTGGAGGTTTAACCAACGCTTTACCCATTCATCTTCCTCAATGCATCATCCCAAAGCATACAGCCAAACCAAAGAGAGAGAGAGACACACACAGGTCTACGGAACACAGGATCTATACGTGTGGCAAATTGTGTGTGACATTCATTTTCGACACCCCTTTACTTCTTACGAGCGTGAATCATTGACTGTGATAGGCAATATGCAATTCATTAGACTAAAGACTGGGAGTCATAGGTGGATGTATTTATTGCTCTCACATGTATGAGCTCATGAGTGCAAACACACACACACACACACACACACAAACTCTGTGTTGTTGAGTCCACAAGCAGGTTAAGTCAAGAAAATAACCACACGCTGATGTCATGCTGTTTTCCCATGTTTGGACCGCCTGGCCCCATACCACAGAGGAAAATACAACATGACAAATGGCAGTAAGCTGGCTGTGTGTTACAATAAAGAGAGAAAGCAACGGTTGCCAGCAGGGAAATTAGCAAAGTAAGTAAGAAGATATAGCACGGCTTACTGTGTTCCGTCTGATGTATGACATTGGCCGACTTATCTGAGGCCAAATAATGGGTCTCCATCAGTGACTCTGGCGCACGCACAACATGGCTGATGTCAAACAGTGGTCCAAGTAGCCCGGCTAAGTGAGTTATAGCTAATTAAAGCTGCATTTATGTCTCGTGCCGATCGGGTTCCATGGTATGGAACACTGACAAATACCGAGGCAGTAGTGACAGTGATGCTGCAAAACTCCGAGTAAAGCAGGGTGAGGTAAAGAAAACCGTTTTCTTTGTATTAGCGAGATTTGTAATTATCGCAACAGATCAAATAGGTAAACGCGGTGGTATCAATGGACATGAAAGTGCATGTAAGGGGTCATGGTGTTGTTGTCTGGATGATTAAATGTCACTTTATCCGATGTGGCAGAAGAGGATGAAGAGTGAACAAAGAGGATATTAGCTCAGAGATGAAGAATGCAACGCGTGAGGGACCTGGAGTCACTGACTAAGATCGTATGTACCTACCAGATGTGTTTCGTACACTTCCAAGATTTGCGTTTGGATGTGTGTGATTTGGAGTGTGTAACATGTGCAAGGAAGTATCCTCAGTATGTGTGTATAATCATCAAAGTGATGTATGATGCTTTACCTGGTAGATTGAGCATCTACTTTAGAAATTATTTTTCATCCCTTGTTCCAAACATTCCCTGTGGTCTATCAGTCTGTGTAATTATTAAACTCGCTGTGGTCCTGCTACACGCTGTCTGTGTGACACGTGTTGTTGCCTGTAATTCCTGCTCAGAGCTGTGAGTGGGCGATGCTCGGACTGTTTGCGATATCTCTCCCAGATCCTGCCTTCCTCTGTGCACCTACGTCAAACAACCAACACTGTTTCTAATGCAGCACTAGAGCTCTTTTGCCCTCTCATTCACAATCACCACACACAAATGCATGACCAAGGTGGGTGGTAGGAGCACTGCCAGCCCTGAAACCTTTGTTGATTTGATCATAAACAAGAACAAATGCGGTGTACTTCCCTACGAGGCATGTTTGTTGTCTTAGGTGAGATTGCCTAATGATGGCGTACTCAAAGTGACAAACATAAGAGATTTTTCCGTTGGGTACACAGGTAAAACAAGGTTAAAACACTCACCCATCAACAGCAGAGACCCCACGGACGAAAATGGAAGCTAGTGGAGAGATCGAGTCCTTTTCATCGCAACAGCGACTCCCGTTGGTCAGTTGGAAGCCTGCGTGGGGGAAGGAATGTGTTGCACCATCCTGGAGAAGGTGGGTGGTGACGATGACGCCTGTTGACAAGGACCACAAGAGCATGGAGAGGGAAAATTAAAGAGAACAAACCCAAACAGGAAGGTTGAGAAAACAGGCTTGTTGGCTACAGATCTGAAGATATTTTTGCATGAGTTTACTTGCTGTTGTATCACGACGTAGTTCAACAATTGTAATGGAGCTGCTGGAAAGGTCTGTTTGATGGCTTACCTGCAGAAAAATCACGTATCTGTGTACGTCTTATCACACGTGTTTGTTGTAATTTGTTTGTTTTCTGCTGGTCTACTTATTATATGGAGTTTTTTCAGATCTCTAGGTTAGACTCAGGGCAGAATAACCGATCCTGGTTCCCACAGCAGATACCAGGCAATGAAGCTTCAAAGAACATATTTTGTTTATGCGTTTCACTCGGCTCGTCAATGTGTTGATTGCAAATTGATAGCAGGGTGACATCATGCAAATTGCGTTGCGACACGTTTGATCAAAGTGATTTGCAGAAAATTATTCTGCTGTGGACAAAGTGCAAACGTTCATACTGAGATTTTGGATGGATGGCAGCGATTAAAAGCCAGGATACAAAAATATACGGATGATCTTATGAAATAAACACAATAACAATACATCTTTCAAATTTATTTTGCTACAATGAATGAGTGAAACACAGAGGCCAAACAAACACAAAGATTTTAAGAGGAAAAGCTTTTGGAGGCTTGAACTTGGAAACAAATCCAAAGTACAGATCTTTCTTTTTTCTCTCTTTTGCTTTGATCAAGTGTGTTTCTATTGTTGCTGTTGTTTTGTCATTTATTTTGTTGGGTTACCAAGGCGATGGACCTTTTTTTCCCCCCCTTTTTTTTTTGGGCCAGATAGATAGAATGGTTACATTGATCACTAACACTCCCACTTTCACAATCATGTTTTCCCTTCTGGCGCTCACATTTGTCAGCAAAGCATTGAGATTGGAAATCAGGCCTGAAATAAAAGAGTCAACCTGATCCTGACAGATGGAAACCTCCTTACTTTTCTCTTCAGCTTAAACTTCACCTCGTGAATGGAGGATTGGGGTGGAGGTGCGGTGGAGGAGGGAATGGTGGCGGCCGCTCAGACAGAGACACAGGCCAGTGCCTTTGCTGAACGCCGTAATGGGAGCCCGGGAGGATTACAAAGAATGGCAGCCACCGTGCACCAATGGCTGTGCAGTTTCACCACTCCAGTGGTCTCACCTTGATGACATCATCAGGCACGCACCCATATGGGCTATTTAAGAAAGCTGTCAGATCATCTGCTGAAACAGCAGAAATTTCTCAAAGCCTGCATTAGTGGCAGTGAATAGAGCAAATACTACATACTTTATCTGTGTATCTGAACCATATTTTACTGTTGTCTTTGTCAGTAATGTTGACTTTTTTGTTGCACCCCTTATAGTGATTAGTGATGAAAAATCTATTATTGTTCGATCAGGAGACATCAGATGCAGAAAAGTAGCATGTAGATAACGACAGGCGTGTCCCATGTCACTGCTGCCCACGTCTGCATGCCTTTTGGAGTATGATGTCAGTGACGATATGCTATTTTCTTCACATGGTATAGTTCTAGTTGGAATTAAAGATTTACATTTTAATACACCTCTCCAATCCTTTTGGTTCTGCCAAAAAGGAAAGCCATCATATATTGAGCCATGGTATAATAACCAGACGGATTTCTGAAAGTAGACTTCAGAAATGTGAGCTTGTGGCTCAATAGGCTTAGTCGTTGAAGTGGCTTTGTAGCGTAAGCCACTGATGTATGTCCTAATTCCCTACACATCAGCAATCAGTCCGTCACAAAGCTCAAGTACACTCAAAACAACTCAATAAGTTGAAATCCTTAGCTTTCACCTCTGAACCGTCAAGCCTGAAAAGTGAAGTCATCAGGCGGTGAAATGCTAACGAGTTTATTGTGTGTGAGATTTAAGATCCCCTGAGGCCCCAATGGAGTGGACTGTGGATCTCTTAGAAGGAGATCACAACATGACAGGTCCTCCCTGCAGTCAAAACAAACGGGCTGAGCTGCGTTAGTTCTTGGTCTCTCTTCCTATAACTCAGAGATATGGAGAGTGGCACCGCTTAAGCATCGCCTCATTATGACACTGTTAGCGTCTGTGTGTATACTTTAGTCACCGCGGCTATGACAAAAGGTGCAGATGAGAGGTAAAAGCTGTACTGTCCTTGTTTACGGTGCCATCAGGCTTTCAAGTGGATTACACAACCCTTTAATGAATTCACATTTCCTAGATAAAAGAGGAGGGTAAACATTCAGAGTGTTGAAGCCATTCACGCAGGACTGAATGAGTTGCTGAGATTTCTCAGCGGAGTCAAACGGAACGCTGTTCCTTTTCACAGTCACTGACAACTGCATTTGTCACCCACCATATTCATTCTTTCATTCGTTTTCTTTTCCAGGATAAAAGAACGATAAGCTGATTTATTCTCGATTAGGATCACACAACTTTGATGTTAACTTTTGGTATTTTACAGAGCCGCGAGTTCTTACCAGCTTAAGGACAGGTTTGTACTCCATTTTAAACCCCGACACATGTCCACCCACTTTTGCTACATGACTGCTTTTCCATATTCACTTATGTCCGGGGGATTTCATATAAATCTTCCCAGGGAATTATTGGGCCTTCGGTTGGGATTCCATATGAAAATGATACGATTTGAAATTAAAGTAGCCTCTGTGTTTAAAGTCAACGTTGTGGATGTGACTTTACACTACACAAATCCAAAATAAAACAATTACACATGTATAGATTGTAAAATATACATTTGTTAAAAGTCTTCTGCTGATAAAAAGTCCATCTTCAGTGGTTGAAAGTTGTTTCTGTACATGATTTGTTTGCACACTTTCACCTTGCGCACAAGCAAACCTGTTTCAAATCTGTCTGTCCTGTCACGTCTAGTGTCCGTCACCTAATTACAAACTAACCACATTAAAGCGCACTTAATTGGTTCAATTCACATTCGGGCATTAATTAGGGGCCTAAATGTGTCTTTGCGCACACATACAGTCTGTCATGATTCATGAGCTGCTTCATTTGAAAAGCATCACTGCCCTCACAATATTTGCGTACTGTTTCTTTCAAACTCAGCTTCAGCTCTAGACATATATATCTATACACATATCTTGCATATGTGGAGTTAACGTCGTGTCCAAACCTGGGATAAGAGAACAGTTATCCTTATCCGTGTGCATACATATTTAAATGCTGAACTCACTCGAAGAAAGTCAGAGGGACTGAAAAAAAACACTAATTTTCTATGTTCCCACATCATGTATTCAATTTTACATTATATGCAGAAGGTCAGTGTCAGCCAGATTGATGTAGAGCTATACAAAGTGTCCTCCCAGACTTTTCACAAGTAAAACATAAGCCAGATTCCCATGAAGCCCAGCTGCCTCTAGGCCTCTTACATCTGACATGACCCATACTGTGTTTGACTGTCACAAGCAAAATGATTATCACATTTTGCTAAACTGGGTATGTGTTGGATGTGTGCGCGCCAGGCAGCACTGGACGGACCGCGCGGGACCCCGAGGGTTACCGAATGATTGTGTTCTCTTAGCTTTGAAAACCATATTTGTTTTCTCAATAAGTTCAAGGTCTACATACCAGATCTGAGATTACAGAACTCAATTAACGTGTCATAAATATAAACAGCTTGTGTGTTTCCTTCCAGACTGTCAAACGTTCACCTAAGACAAGCCAATGTTGGCCGAAACGCAGTAAAAAAAAAAAAATCAGTTTCTATGTGGCAGACACACTGTATTTCTAAAGAGATTTTTAATGAAAGGCATGTGTACACAATTCGATATCAAGATATTGTCTGTATAATTATATAATAATACTCATAAGAGCTCAAAGCTCTGAAGAATATTTGACTTACTGCTGTATTTTTTATTTTTTGTCTTTTTTTTCTAATTCAGCCACAAAAAATACAAAGTGTAGTTTTGATTTTACACCTTCATGGTCGCCCATTTTTGGCGATAATCTCTTTCTCTCCGTTTCCCTTGGACACACCAACAGGCGCCCAGATTTTAGGGCACTGGCAAAGTATGCCAACTAAAGACAAGAGTTCCAAGAAGTGTTTGCACATGCTTTGTGTCTTGGGCAGTCTGGGTTATTCGGGGGCTTTGTTATCTTTGGTCTCCTCCATGCATTGATTCACACAACTAGTCTGCTCCCACAGAGACGGACCGACTTTTTGTAGCTCCCTGCTATCACTGAATACACAGGCGGTATTTAACACATACGCACAACCATACAGACGAAAGCAGGTGCCAGCTGACGGAGAGACTCACCTATGGTGAGTCTTTCGAGCGTGCTCATCGAAGGTTTAAAGTAGTATTTAATTTACTCAAAGTGACATGCTGCTGCAGCCACTGCAATTCAAAGATAAATATAGGGCTTTTTACTCCAATCTCACAATGTGTAATGATAGCATTGACATGTGTTTTCAAATATGCAATTTTCACGACACACAGGTCTGCAATATTCCAGCTTATGTTTTGCACATGCTCTTAAGATCGAGCTGACGGTTAAGATTTTCTCTAACAGTATGGCAATATGGCAGTTCAAAGATAAGTACATAGTTTAGTACATGCTCTGTAGAATGCACAGATCAGTCAATATTTATATCAATATTTATACAATGAAAACCACATGATATAGTGTAGACAGTATACAGATACAAGATGCTATTTAGGCAAGGTAATTGCCATTATTAACAGTCCATATGTTAGCTACCAGCTAATACAGAGTAGCTAGGGCAGAGAGTATAAGTGCAGTTCTAGGTATGTGGATGTAGTGTTGTAGACTGTAGATTTAGTAAATAAAACAAGTAGTTACAACTGGAGCAAGAAATTTTAGAGGAAAACATTGCAAAGAAAACTAAGTCATACAGCTTCATGTGCTCCTTTTAGCTAAGTTAGCTTAGCTATATCAGAGTAGCCTAGCTTACTTTGCCCTCTCAATACCGTGGAACGTTTTTTGTTTTTTTTTCGTTTTTTTAACAGACGGGCTTAACACACACACACGCTCTTACATTATACTGATACCTGGTGGTGATTAATAACGGCAATACTGATGTTGTGAATCGATCCTAACAACAGCAGGAAACAGCACGGTGGATTTTCCAAAATGCTATGCATGCAATTCCATGACATCATCAAATTAAAAATACTGTCATATTTTTTCTATTCCAATATTGGAAAGGCCTACAAGTTACTTTGTTCATAAATGGCCCTCCAGAACATTTTACTTTACTAGCGTATGGTGCAGTATATGGAACCTGTCATTTTGGCGCAGGTTACTAATAATGATCAACTAATTACTAATGTGTTGTGTATTACCCGTTTTATTACATTATATCAATGTTTTGGAAGAAAAAAATACCAGAGAAGTTATTCAACCTGATGGCAACTTTTATCTCTAGTTTTGTGTGTTTTCGTAATTAAATTGTAATCCATCCTTTACCGTTTTTTTTCCCTGTTTTATCGCAAATCTCCCCATTTTCTGAGTTAATCTCTTTATTTTGGATACATGAGTTCATTTCTTCTCTGTGGTATTTGTCTTTAACTAGGATTTGAGTACTTTGTCCAGTTGCTGCTTGAAGCACGTACACAATATCACACAGAAACACGGGCATGGGCACACACACGTGCACACACACACACACAAACACACAAGTACATACACTGTCTCACAGATTTGGATGTTTTGAACTAAAAAGGAATGTTGAAGTCCAGCCAGGAATCAGGCTGCTCTGTCTCTCCGAATCAGAGATTTTAATGGACGGTCCGCAACAAGGACTTGACCTCTCACTCGGACCCTTTCAGCGCTGCGTTTCCCCACTCGGCTTCATTCTTTTGGCCTAATGATAGGGGGACATTCTTCTTCCCCCTGCTCATTCTTGAATTGCACTTTTGCTTTCTCTAAAACATAAAAGAAGTGTGTTTGTGTGTATATGTGCGACAGGGAGATCTATATAAAGTGGAAAACGGAGGAGAACAGATACTGCATTCAGTCTGAGAAAATATTAAAATATGAAATGTCATCAGATATCTCAGCATATGACGAGACAAGACAAGACTATTTATATTAAGAGCTCACACGCATGCCAAATGGTTTTCTACCGTTAGGTAAAGGGAGAAAATCACATTTAGACTACAAAAACATCTAGAAATATTACTCCCATCTGCCAGATTCATAATATAACACCTGTCACTGTGTAGCAGAGAGCAGAGGAGTACCTCTTCCCATTTGCCCCGAAGCAGAATATATAAAAAGAGGTAAATTATACGCACATGTACACACGTTGGTTTGTCAACACACGTGCATAGATGCGCACAGAAAAGGCAGGGCTACCACATGAGCCTGTAAACCGATCCTCAAAGAGCACATCCTCTGCACTGGGGTCGCTTTCTGCCTGGCTTACGCACACACTCATCCGTACACACACACACACACATTCCTCTGCAGGCTCTACAAGGGGCAGGCACAGAGCGTGCTGGGAGCCTGCAACGGTCTCTACACTCAGCGTCTCTCTCTCTCTCTCTCTCTCTCTCTGTCTCACTCTTACCAGTCGATAAGAAACAGAGCAGTAGAGGACAGGCCGACGGTGAAACCAGGGGAGGTCTGACGACACCATCACCGATTTGTGGTGATAAGACTGAGGGGTAAATGCAGACACACAGCTTGTGATTGGCTTTGAACCTCATGGTTTTATAACAGCTGTCAGACTGCAAGACTTGGACAACTCTTGTTCCCAGGACAGAAAGTTAGAGGAGCTCTGGAAGCTGACCACGTGTGCGTGCTTATGTGTGTAAGAGAGAGTGAGAACTACAGAATGCTCTGAAGTCAGTATCTCTGCTGGAGGTCCAATGAGGATGGATGACACATGCTCCGCGTCAACGGTGTTCTTCGCCGTTTTCTGATCGAAGGTAACAGCCGCAAATTCAATCTGAGCAACAGGGGAAGAGACGCCAAAGACAGAAGGACTTCAGTCACCTGCTACCTTTACCTCAGGCTGCTATGATGTGGTACAGGTTCAGCTGCCACTTAGTCTCGCTTGCGGCCCTTCTGGTGATTGTGAGCAGCGGAGGAGGGGAGCAAAGAAGAGGAACGGACGGCAGCGCCGGCAACGCAGGTGGCAGCAGCAGCAGTAGCAGTGGAGGAAGCGGTAGTAATTACAGTAGCAGACGCTTCCATAGAATCCAGCGTGGTCAGTGCACCTACACGTTCATCTTACCTGAGGAAGACGGGAATGGAGGAAGCTCCTGCAGGGAAGGGAAAGGAGGTAGCACGCAGTACAACGCCAACACTCTCCAGAGAGACGGTCCACCAGATAGCGAGTTTTCCAGCCAGAAGATCCAGCAGCTCGAACACATAATGGAGAATTACACCCAATGGCTGCAGAAGGTAAGACAGGCCCAAGCGCCGTTCTCATGGCTACGACAATTCTGTGTAACACTCACAAACTCCACTTGATCACAACAATGAAAGAATGACTTCATGAAGTCACGGATGGGCCGCTTGTTCAGATCGTGCTGTATCTCTGGCGGAAATAGGAAACAGTCGAAATTTCAGGAACATCATGATCTAATGATGAGAAAGTAGGTCCTGGCTTTGAAGTGGTCATGTTGTCGTGTATTTGTTTCCACCGAGGGTGTGTGGTCTCTGCATGTGTATATTTGTGGCTTTGGTAGATAACTTGTTTTGGTTTGTGGAGGAGGCCCACCGATTAAAATAGAGTGTTTGCTGTTATCTCATGGTCATCACACTGTTTGTCAACGTGTTTCTCAGAGTTTGTTTTGTAATTTGAGCCTTTTTTCCTGTGCGATTCCCACTACAAAAGGTCAAACTAGAATGTCAGAGAGTCAATCTCACAACTGACAAGAAAACTGCAGACGACGTGAAGAACACAAGCATTTAAAAGAAACGTTTAAAAGAAACGAAACCATTTAAGCACGATGACAGTGGCATCAAATATGTTGCGATACAAGCAAATCCAAGTTACATAAGTCCCGTCTTGGGAGAATCTCGTGAATTGACAAACGATAACATGCAATTCTATTGGTTGTGAACGTTTTACCATCCTTGGTAAGATGTTACTAATAATATTAGATAACGAAAAAAAGCATGTTGGTGGAACAGCCAACACAGCTGTTTCTCTTTGAGAGAGGAAGACAATTTGGAAAAACAAGCCTTTCATCACACAGCACCCAAAAAGCTCAAAAACACATTTGATAATCCAGAGCTCATAATTACAAACAGAATTTGTGTAAACATAATTTATATGAACTATCAGATGCTGTTGTGCAACCACGTACATGAACTGCATTGAACTTTTTCTCTTGGAGGACACTCAGCTGTCCTGATTCCTTCGGAAGGCATTTCGTATTCCGCGTTCCTGTTTTGTCTTTTTATGCTTTATGAGTAAACTTCCTTTTTTCTCTCTTGTCGCTGTGCAAATCCTGAGTAAATTCCCCACATGTTCAGTTGAGTTCCACAGAGCATCGGTCATAGAGCAGAGGTAGTTATATGTCAGTCACCCCCAGTTCTCCAGTGAGCTGTCTCTTTAATGGCAGGAAGTCAGAGAGAGCCTCCAGAGACAGAAAGAAACGGGAAAGACAGAGAGAGAGAGAATGCTGCCTTTATTTACTCAAGTCAAGGAGTTGTGACTAGAACTGGGGAGCATAGATACCCATATTTTCTGTGAAAGGAACATAACCCTCTTATATAAGATGAAATACTTAATCAATAGCAAAATATTGAACTACTACAGAAAAACACAAAACATTTTATTTATAGAGCCGCCGAGGTGTTTCCTGGATTAAACCATGGTACTACCCGTGACATGAGAAGTACAAGGCCATCACTGATATTGCTTGGCAGCCACACTGCTTTTCTAAGCTTCGAGACTTCGTGTCTCCAATGAGAGCGAGACTATCTCTCTGAAATGAATACATGAATCAAATAAACAAAGTTTTCGCTTTGCCATAGCCGCCTCTCGAGTTCCACCAGTTTCAATAATATTGTCTCTCTAAAATTAGGTTTAGTAGGCTCAATCTGAGATTAATTGATAAAAACCTAAGCGGTTTATTTTTGTCTGGACAACTAAGAGAAAAAGCTCGCGTAACACAGGAAATACGTGTGAAGATAACACCTAATAATTACTCAACTGAACGTCATCAACACCAGTAGCATTCTGACTCCATTCGTTGGTAGTCAGTGTGTGGGTTGCACAGCATTTTCATTTGCGCAGAACGTAAACTCAGGTTAGAGGAAATAGTCATTTCTCATCAATTACAGCACCGGTCACAGTTTATAACAGTAGGATGTTGATTCATTCTGTAATTAGGGAGGTAAACTCTACGTGAAATATTGTATCAGACGGATGGAAGCACAGAATCTGTGGAACGTCATCTTATTAATGCACCGCGCATCTCTGAGGTTATCTCTATACAGCAGAGGAATTTACTGTATATGCTGCACGTCAGAGTGCTGGTACGCAGTAAAAAAATTTTACATAGCCATGGGGATTCACCATTACACAGCAGAGATAAGAAAAATATGTATACAAGGTACACATTACAAACACTGTATTTTTTCTAGAGAGCATTCGTTGGAATTTCTACACTCCTTTACTACTTGAAAAGCACTCTGAGCCAGTTTCAGTTTGAAAACCCTTGTGTTTCGGTGTGGCTCCCAAAAGTGATCCATGTGTCAAGAAAGGCCAGGGGTGAAATAACACCGGCTTTATCTTTGCTCAGTGGACCTCATCCGTCTGTGATAGTACAAGTGATACTATGAAAACAGAACGGCAGCGTTGGTAGACTCAAGGTTTGACTAATGAGACCACTAGAATAACTTCTCCTCAGATGTAAAAATGGGAGCATGTGAAAATGTCTGCCATCACCACTACTGCCACCATGTTTCTTTCCTGACACGGTGGGACCACAGGCATTTCTCATCTCAGATGGAAAATTGGTTTAAAAATTCCAACATCCCTTGGGTTTTATCTTCTACAATTCTTACACGTGAAACGTTGATTGGATGCACGCAAACATACGAGGGCTACTGGAGAACCTACAGTAAGACCAAGCAACAAGTGAACTAATCAGCATAAGAGGGGAATTGGCAAAGGCATTTCAGAGGGGACTCTTAAACACACAGTGGTAATTCACCCTAATTACACTGCATGGGGGGGAACATCAGGAGGCAGTTAACATTTTTCATCGTAGAGAAGATTAAGTGTCCTGGCCAGCCTATCTATCTTAATCATGCCAGCTTTTTACTCCTTGTCTAAAGAAAAGCTCACCCAGTGTTGCTCTAGCCAGCCCTGATGAAAGCGACTGACTGCAGATATCACCCCCATGCCTGGGTGCTCCACCCAGTGTGGGGGGTAGAGAGAAAGAGATAGAGAGCGATGCAGCGAACAGCTGTTGGGGAAGCATTATACGTCCGATATCTTTCCTTCCTCGACCTGGGGTAAAGTATATGGACCCTGATAACATTCCTGACCAGTCAAAGGTGACTCGTGTTTGTTCAAGGATTACTTCCATGGCCTTCTCGCAGGATGAGGAACCTCAGGAAACAATTAACTTCACACGTAGTAATATTAATCATGAAATAGAAAAAAAAAAGAAAAAGAAATCAGCCAGTAGACACAGAGCGACATTAACAACCCACTAGAGCCCTGTTTCTGTTCACCTGATGAGAGTAGGAGCTTTTAAAACTGACTGAAAAATGGTGCGAAATTGCAAAAAGCTTTTAATTTCGAATGACCTTCTTAAAAAATTGCTGCAATCTGACTGGACAACATGAATGATAACGACTGTTTCCGTATCTTTGAGGCGATCTCATAAGTAGGGCAGGGAGGATCAGCTGATGGAAACACAAGCCTAAAGAAAAATATTAAATACCCAAATGATTTTTAGTCTGTGTCTTTTAACTAAACAATGCATCGCAAAGCATATTGTTTGAAGACTCTTTCTATATTTCTAATATTTCAAGGACAACGTCAATTTGGCAGGAGGAGAAGATCGGCAAGACAATATTTGTTGGGAGTGAAAGCAATAGATCTTCTCCTTTCCCTCCTGGAGGAGACAGTTGAAAGTGGGTGAGAGTAGTGTTTCTTGACAAGCATGGCCTGTGCCAAACTAAGCTGTTGAACAAAGGGAGGGGGAGGGGAAGCTATCGGCAATGTCTTATCCCTGTGAAATTCCCATCATTCTGCCCGTTGCCGAAAATGATTGCGCCGATGAACATGAGCTGTGGTTAAAAGTCTTACTGACATGCGGGCAGCAGCTTGTTTCCTTCCATACTGGGAGCTCATACGTAGAGGAGTGAACATATTTCTCTACTTACAGCTATCGAAGGGCCACACAGCATGTCCAGGGATCCAAAGAGAAACCTATCTATTTTAATGGTGACTTCCTCTATCAATGTTTATTTTCACTGATAACGTGGGCCAAAACTAACAATCGGATGGTGCAGAGAGCCTAGGAAAAGCTCAGAGGAATAAAAAGCTCTTCCGTCCTGACCCCAAAAACTTATACAAGAAACCATGGAAATTGCTTAAGGACACCACAATACTACGCTCGCACTACGAGCACCATAAAAAGGAAACAGAACCCTCTGTCAGGGGAAACGGGCAAAAAGGGGCTAGGCGTCCTAATTGTCCCTGATTTTCAGGGAAGGTGGCGTTTAGTCTACATGGAGAGTAACTTTGTCTTGAGACTCCACTTTTCCAAACATCATATTTCAGTGGCCCCATCGTGCTGGAAGTTTTGATACTGGGCAGAGAGGTATTGTACACCTCTGACCATATGAAGTAACTTTCTTGGTGATTTTGCCGGTGTTCTTGAATCTGTCTACTTCACATTAAGGCACGGTATCGTGGATGCATGTGGTTTCTTTCCCTTCATTCATTCTTGCAAATCGTTCTCCGCTGAGTAGTTTGACGGGGATTTATTTAGCTTTAATTGCGAGGTTTGACTTTTGGCTGGATGTATGCTGGATTTATCACGTCCCTTCTGAAAACATTGTTGCTAGCTTGTAGTTTGGCACCCAAATGCTGCGTCTGTGGAATCAAATGTGAAAGATTTGTGTTTCCATGAGCCCCTGATCATTTTTCTTCATGTGGTTGCTGGAGTTTTAATAAATGTCGATGTTCTGCAGCGTGTCACTCAGGTGGAGGCAACTTCTTGACCTGATATTTACATGTTTTAAGTCTACTGTGGAATTCCTGTATTTCCTCACAAAACATTTGAAACAAGCGTTGATTTTTTCCAAATAACTTAAAGATATATTATGTTATCTCAGGCTGAAAAATTGAAGTCATTTGCACTGAGTGCAAAAGAAGTGTTGCCAAAAGCCCTGGGATCATGACTATATCTCAGCCATTGCCTCCTTGTGCTCAGGGCGAGTGTTTATGACCAAATATGAGACAGTAATAGCTTAGATAGAGCGAAACATTAGAAATTATAGCCAAACTGAGCTCACAGTTAGTGGGCTTGCAATGCTCTGTTATCACAGCCTGCTCCAACAAATCATGGCTTGGTTTGAACATTTTTTCAATCACAGAACCAACTGTTATCTCTGTTGTGTTTTTGTTTTATAATGACTCCTGATAAGCTGAGCAGATGGTAATATTAGTCACCCCTATCTGCTCCTATTTATTTTCATCCATTCATCGCTTTCACTTAAGTGCTGCTCTGAAAATCAAGGTTGATGAAGGTCAAGGGAACTAACAGACCATTAAGAAAAAAAACCAATTTACCAGTGTGAGCTCAATTAAATGCGTTCCAGTGGACTGCTACCGAGTTTGAATTTACAAGGAAAGTGTTGTTTTCCTTACAGGAATAGATAACACAGCTGATTCTCCGGTTGAAAACTATGAGAATACTCTGTCCAGTTCACGTTTCGTTGACTTCAGTTGTGTCGTCAAAGCCTGACAAATTCTCTGAAATCTGACAAATAAATATCCCAAACGTAAGGCCTCACTCCGTGGAGAGGGTAAACACATGCTGCCCCCGAGCTGGACTACCCCCGCAGAGTCCCACTCTCCCTCGACAGATGTTGCGGATGCTTTCGTCTGTCAATGCCTGAGAGCCTTCCAGAGGTTCCACGGGTTTGAACCATTTCACCTTGTCTGGAATTCGGCCTCTTTTCTCTTGAGCGGAACTGAGTGTTTCTGTGACTGCAAACAAAAGAGTCACAATCAGACGCTTCAGTCGAACGATAACGGACTGCGAAATCAAAAGGGCATTTCGGGGAAAAAGTGATGACAGGATAATAAAGGTGGAGAGAGAGTAAGAGAGAGAGAGTGTGATCTACTGTGAAAGATAAACAGTTTTACACCCCCAGCAGTGAGGGCTGGATAGATATTTAAGTGACTAATGGAAGGCTCCACTGTTTTGTTACGTGTGGATATGAGCCACTTGTTCTTTAGGTTACATCCAGAAATGACCTCACTTATTTGCTATACCTTGTGATATATTAACCTTCAATTTCAGACCCACACATCTTTAGGGAGACAGTCTGGAGTTATTCAGCATGGCAGCTTGATTGTAGCCCTTCTCTATTTTCTGTGGGTGGTTTGCACACCCGAGGTCCTGGGTTAGTGGTTTCGAACTGATTGGTGTGACACCTCATTCAGCTTTCTCACGAACAAACACACACACACACACAAATGCACGTATATACTGTAGATTGAAGGGAGAAACACACTCGTAGCCCTGTACAGAGCTTTGTTTGGCTTGTCTGGGACCCAAGCCAAACTTCTCACATTCCACAAACACCAGGGCTGGAGCTGGCACCCCAACTACAGACAAGAGAAGGACACACAGATAGGAGTGTAGTAAAGTGGACGACCCCGCTGTCATTTCTGTTCCACGGTTTGTCAAAAAATATCACCCTGCTGCACACAATACAAGTCAAACAGCCACAGAAAAGACTGGGAATCACACCGGGCTGAAAACATATTGCTACAATCTCATGGCCTAAAAGTTGTGCATCTAAGGTGGGAGAAAAAAAAAAAGAGCTGGCAGCTAAATATCTTGCGTTGACATTTCATTGACAGACATAGCTCCACGCGAGCAGCACACAGCAACGTCTGAGTTTAAATTTAAAAGCTGGACTCGATTTTAAAACGTAAATGCTCATTTTAACAAGTGAACTCTGACACACTGTGTTCATGCATCTGACACACGCATCTCGATCATCATCAATATCGCTACTAGCTGAGCTAACGTGGCTAGCTCAACTGAACCTATGCTAAATGGTGTCCAGTAACAGCAGGACAAATGTAGACGTACACACCGTCTGAAAAGCTTCTCCTACCTCCAAAATGACTGTTTTCATTTATCTATATTTTTAACTAAAACAACTTTATCTTAAATCTAATTATTTAATTATATATATTAAAGTTTGTAGACTTTTCCGCGAGAGCAAGATTCACTTATTTTAACACGTATAAGTTATCTTAACACACAATACTGACAGACTTGTCTTACATTGTTCTGCCAAATCCTGTGCAACATTTGCGTTTCGTTCTTTAATCAGGATCGTTCGGCTGATAAATCTAAAGTAAATATAAAAATAGATTTCGTATTATTTTGCAGACGTGCTCCAGTTTGCTATGCCATTAATGCAATTCTGGCCACTGGATCACATGATAATCCATTTATAGTAACAAATGGCAACACTGTTATGTTTGGCATTTAACACTGCTTTCAGCTCTAAGCTTGCTGATCGAGCAAGCATGCTGATTTATAGCAACGCGCTAAACACGCTGAACATTACTAATGCAGAGGATTCTTAGCAAGTTATCACATGAGAAGTTATCGCTGTCCAGCCATGTTCCCGATGACCTCAAAAGTGCCGTCAGATAAGACGATGCAAGCACGCATGAGAATAAAAATCATTTCGGATGGCCCAGTTTCTGAAAAGCGAGGCGTCAAATCACGAAAACAGCAGCACACCAGAGACAGCAGTGTTCAGCAGGCCAGAGAAATCAGACCGGTTGCTGCACCAGAGGTTTAATTTTCAGACAACAGCGTTAACAAAGTTGCAGTGCCAGTTCTGTCGGTCTCAATTCCTTTTTTTCGTGCACCAATTTGTTAATTCAGCGTCTGCAAAGGAACCAAGATGGGTGGAGCCGTTCAGCTAGTCTGTACTAATAATGTCATGTAGAACTGCTAGCAGGATGTAAAAGTTGTTTTCGCTTTAGTCAGCCATCACACAGTAACAGAAATGACTGGTGTGTTATATTTCAAGTCTCATTAATATATTCTGAAAGTGACCTTTCAGAAAATAGTTGAACCATGAACCATTATTATGGCCTGTTTCAAGAAATAAGAGGGCTTGGTCGGCTGATTGGTCATGAGAAGAAACAGTGAGTAGTGTGTGCAGTGGTTATCAGAAAGGTCTAGATTTGTCCTGACCAAACTGCATCATCTTACCACTCTGATGCATCAGAATTGGAGGATGTTTCATTGTTCGCATGCTTATTTTTTATTTTAAAAAAACTCACAAATGGTTGGGATGTTTGCTTAAATCAACATTAGTGCAGCGGCTCCAAGATGGAGAACACAGTCCTCCAGAGACCGGAGTGTGTGCATTTCTGTATGTGTGTCTGCATCACCTTCACATCCATTTCTGCGATGTGTTTTTACATGACAGTGTTTGACGTGCAGGAGTCCATTACACGAGTCTGTTTGTCAGTGTTTGGACGAGAGGACCTTTTAGGTTAACTGATGGTCGGCAGAGGATCCGGTGGGTTGTTCATCCCGGGATCGTACAGTCACAAGGTGAAGCTCCGACACATCGGAAGACGCCAAAGTGTTCACAGCGCTGACTTTCTCGTAAATATTACAGATCCTTCGGCTGAATGTTTGACGAAATTGGAATTGTGTTTGTATCGTAGCAACTATATTTATGATTTGCAGGGAAAACATCACCTAATGTTAGTAGTATTTAGCCATGTATCTCAGTATTTATCCCCTGAGGTACATGGGAATACAACAAAAGCAGATTGTTACATTTTTCATGTGTTCCCCAACAAACTGAGTTTAATTTGCTTTCACTGTTTCCAATCATTTGATCCCTCTTCTCAGTCTCACTGTGTGTATACACACACTTCTTGAGCACTTCGGTCTGACAAATGCAAAAATAAACAGAGACCTGGGCACATGAAAGGCCCGCGCCTGTACCCAGGATGCACTGTGTTTCCTCAGTGTTAATGTTTCCCCCCTAAACATTCCAGTTCAAGTAGAAATATACTGCAGATTATTCTATAATTTATAGTTTCTTCTTGACAAATTGCTGTCAGATTGTGAAACTTGGTTACAGTAATGCATCGTGATTTTTATCACGTCATTAGTTATATTTTACTGGACGTCTTTTTGGGAGCGCTGTAAGACAGTGAGCAGCAGACAATGAGGATGAAACTTGCACGTTATCAGTATTTCCATTCATCGCCAGCTGGAGGTCGGGGAGCAGCGAGTGTTTCTAAAGTTACGACGTGGCAGCGATACAATACTCGCTATGGATGAGCGGCACATTATCATTAACAGAAGCATCTATTTCCCTCCTGTCCAACAGCCGTGGTGAACTGCAGGTCAGACTGTAGCAGTTCCATGTGGACATGTTAGTCTGGCTACCGGACCTCGTCTCATCTCTTTTGTTTAGATTGGAAGACAGCTCAGAGTCACTTAGGGGAAATGCAGGCATATCTGCATCGTTACCTTATAGTGCAGTACAAAAACCCACACATGCATTGACAGAGATGATGCTTTTCACTACTCCCTCTGCCCTGCACAGTCTTAGATTACTATCATCAGCACTGTGCTGGTAGCTTTAAGCCTCTCATTCCACTACAAAAATAATACAATAGAAAATAAGGCGTTATTTGAACAAATCCGATACAATAACGAGTCTTTACATGGGGATTTGCTGGCTTTTTTGTGGTAGGGTGGTTCGTGGTCATGACACAGGGAAGAACTTAAATTTTGGTGTGAATCTAGAAATCCAGGAAATTTTGAAATTATGATTAATCTGGCAATTTACTCCGATCTTGCAGACTACAATGTATTGCTGGACTTGGGGCACATTGAAGAAACTGCTGTTGGTGAACTACAAACATGCAATAACCACTAGGCTTCTCTGGCACTCAAAGGATTTTGAAGTATCTTTGAGAGTTATTGAGATAGCGCCTGGAAAATATTTCTTTCTTTCTCTGGGCTAGTTAAGCCTGGACTGAGGTATCCGCCAAATCGAACATCCCCCTGCCGACTAAAGAAGAAGTCAATAAGAATGAAGAGAGCAAAAACACGGAATAAAGAATGAGAAAGACTGCACGGTAGAGGGGCTCTAGCTGGCATTCACTGGAGATTTCTCCGTGGTGATTGTAACCCTGGACGACTACATGGATGGTTTATAAACTCTGGAGGCCTCGCTTAATGGGATGTTAGGATGAAAGATAAACACGAATGTGACGTTGAAGGAAACAACCGCTGTCATTAAATGCCCATTCATTTTGATTACATGAGACACCCTGTTTGATGGCTCTTGGTGCTGGCACACAAGTTGGAACACTGGATGTGGTTCTTCTGTCAAATAGAATCCATTTTCTCTGAGACTTTGCCCAGAAGAAGTTTAACATGCAGCACACATATCAGTGCTATCGTGGAGTGCGTCCCTTTCCATCTGTTTCTGCAACTCTTTGGCGGAGGAATCCCTACTACGTTGTTAAGAAGGTGAACATGAATACTATCTGTTCTATTTGGGGTGAAAATGCCTCCCCTGTGGGACGTTGAACTTCTAGTATCCCTTTGTGCATCAGGAATAGGGCAGGCTGACATTAGAAAGCCATCATGAGGCACATTCCAGTCTGGACGCGCTCCAAGGGGAAAAATTCCCACATTGGGCAATCTGCGTCACAATAACTACCAACTCTCTGTCAGACTGACCCTTTGCTGGGGTCCACATGAAGTATTAGAGGCCTGAATGAATGAGCAGGTCTCAGTTTGTTTGGTTGTTTAGTTGTTTGGTTTTCGATACGCATTCCCATGTCTTGGGTGAATGCACGTACTTCCTCTCCCATACGTCCAGATACGCGTAATTAATTGAAGTAATTTTAGGACCCACTTTGACTTTAGAGTCCCATCGTAATTGGAGGATTTATGAAAATACACATTCATGCACAATCTCGTGTGATTGTGATCTTTGGTATTTCTTGAGGTACAAGTCAAACAAGAGAGGAAAGATGACAAATAAGTGATCACTGTCTTTTCTGAACCGGTTCCCATTCCGTTACAGCTTTTCTGCTCTACCATGCAGAGGAGAAATGTTTCCACACATACACTATGACTTGTGGTAGGTGTGTTGCCACTGGAATCTGGTCACAGAGGAGAGCTAAATTATCCCAATGTCTAGACCAACTCTGGAAATTTGTTTCCGGAGTAAATTTTTAAGTGTTCACACCATTGCACCAATATCAATAAAAGAAAACCAAACATTTCTGTTGGAAGTCTTCACACTCGGAAAACAAAAGAACTTCATAACCTTCGTGAATTTCAAAGCGTGGTCTCGTAATTGAATTTGCTCCGTTCTTTGGTCACACACACACAGCACACGCGCGCACACACACACACTTGACTTTCGTGAACTGGCTTTCATCTTACACATAGCAGACATACAGTGGCCTTTGTTAGATTAATCTTTCCGAGTGGCTCTAAGCTAGCCAGAGAGGATTTGTCTTGTAAACATAACAGTGTCAGAGGTTTCATTTTAACAACTGTTCTCCGGCCATTAGGCTTGATATTTTTGGAAGTGATGGTGCGAGCGTGTTCATCAAAGAGAAAGGAGAGAAACTGGCGAAAAAGTGATCAGAGCAGTAAAAACTAAATAAATACTTACTTGGAGGTATTTGTTTGTTTCCCCGAAGTCACGCTAAAAGTCACAGTCTCACAGGATTTCTCTATTTTTGGATGTTTGACCCCCGTGCCCATAAACTTTCGAATCTGAAATTTGACCTCACGAGAACTGCACGTCTGCCAAAAATGTTCATTACAAAAGCACAGTTCAAGTGTCACTTTCGTCACTTTCGTTTTAACTTTCTGAAAGCAAGCCTTGTTTTGTTTTTGTGGGTTTCTATATCGTTGTAATTTGAAATAAATTAAACATACGTTACTTGTGAAAAATTCCACACATTTCTATTTTTACACCACTTTTTCCACATGGCTTCTACAAGTTGTGGCTTATTTAAATGATGACGTTCACCGCTTTGAATAATGATTTAAAAGGTCCAAAAGTCAAAGTGTATTTGACAAAACAAACACGGAAAATCAATTTGGCCTTCACCCGTAGGTAAGAGGCTGGAGCTTTCCATCTCAGATTCAGTCTGGGAAACTTCACTGCAGGCAAATAGTCCCGCTTTTCTTTCACTTTCTGCATTTTTATCAAAATGTTGTCACAATAAAACCTTTGATGGGTGGAAAATGGAGAGCCTCTGAACCTGCCAAACTATTTTGGGCACTTCCATCTAAGCACCGTGATTAACCCCGTGATTTATAAAAGAGGGATGGTTGGTTTGGTTTCAACTTGCGTACACAAGGCTCATTATGTCCTTGGAAATGCACAAACAAAACATAATTGACATCAGCACAATAGCATTTTGACAGGCAGAGAGACAAAGGTAGAAAATGAGGAGAAAAGGGTAGAGAGAGTGTATGGAACATGATCAGAGAGAAAAACCAGTCCAAGAACAGTGGGTTGTTTTTAGGATGGCAGACAGTCTTTCTGGCTGACGGGAGCCTAGAAATCAACAGATTTAGGGCAGACTAACGACAGGCAGACATTGGACTTGTTCGATTGAAATTTGGACTTCTAGGCTGCAGAGAATGTGGCTGAATTTCAGCTGGGTTGTACATAAAGACCAACTAATTTCCCAAATGATTGGATGACGTCCGGAGGCCTCATACGGTGTGAGTGCTCGTGTTGTGGCATGTCAATTGAGCCGTACGGTGACTGCATGGAAATCGCATGCTTTGTCTGTTCAGAAGGGAGCGATTCCAACTTGGCATAAGAGATAAAGCAGGGAGAGCTCAGGTCTGGACCACCCACCTAACAGCAGACACCCATCCCTGCCATCCTCAGGTCTATTGATCAAACTCGAGTCTGTGCTACTACAGCCTGTAACTGCCCCTCTTTCTCTCTGTCTCTCTGTCTCTCTCTCTCTCCAATGACATTCAGTGAGAGGAAAAAATGTGGCAGCAATTGAGTAAACGGCTTGATGTTTACCACCAGGGCAAA
The DNA here is from genome assembly GCA_900303265.1 of Brotula barbata. Lineage (NCBI taxonomy): Eukaryota > Metazoa > Chordata > Actinopteri > Ophidiiformes > Ophidiidae > Brotula > Brotula barbata. Next base: position 50,535 of record OMNV01010917.1, on the reverse strand, counting down.
GGTCATAGAGGTCAACTGCGAGTTCAGACAGAGTTGTTACTCACCTAATCTTGACAGAGTTTAAGACAGAGGGCTTTAAACTGTTTCAAGGTGGATTTGAGAACAAATAAGTCAGTGAGTGGTTAAAGGTAAGGCAGCTTTTAGAGATAGAGAGGTTGCCTGTATCTATACGATACGATTCTGCAGGGTGACAGCGCAGCGAGTCGGGGTGAGACCTTTTAAAGCTCTACGAGGGTGAATTACAGGCTCACATTACAGAAAGCTCGATCAAACTCACCCTTCGCTGTCCATCAGTGATAAGGAGGCGCAAGTCTATTCACTGGCAGTGGTCCCAAAGTGGCTTGTGATTGGTGCTGATGGGGCTGGGGGGTTCCAATAGCCCCCTGCCCTGGTCCATTAAGGCAGTCTAAAAGGGTTTCAGGGTTGAGCGCAAGGGATCCATCCCAGGACTCAGAACACCCCGATACCCCATCACCATCACCTCCCCCAGGCTCCTGCAAACACACACACACATACACACAGGCAGAGATAAGCATAGATGTGACATAGCTCCAGTAGTAAGTGCTTCATCCAGTCCAGGCTCACTCTTTGAAATCCCTCCCAAAGTCTAACCACCACTGTTGCTGCTGTTTAGGAAAGATCAAGACCCCCTTCTGGAATGGAAGTCGCTCTTAATGGGAAAAATGGTAAACACTTGTAATCTGTAACGATGATAGCGGGGAGTATCATCTTGAGGGATTACCCTGTTCTTGGCTTTTAAGCATTGGTAATTTAGCAGGATATGTGTCGGGGTACTTTGCTGATGGATTTTGTGCCTTTATGCCTGTGATTCTCTGCATTAAAATGTCCACGTAGTGAATGACTCATTCACTAACCTAAACATGTGTCTTTTTCTGTGAGAAGCTGTTGCTTTACTTAAAAAAAAAAAAAATCACTCAGCTAAACGTTTTATGTTGTACAGCTTGAAATTTATGTCGTACACATCCTGAGGCCACTTGTTTTGTGATTAACAGTCGATTGTAGCTCTCTGTCAAGAACTCGTGAGGCGTTTGTACTGATGAGACAGTACGGACAGCCGCACAGATCGCTCCGTACCAGAGTTGTGTGGCGGGATGTTTGCTTTGGTAAGGAAAATCACAGGAAGACTACACTGTGCCAAACACATCACCCTGAAACCTTTATGTCTCAGTGTAAAGTAGCAGTAAGGGAAACATTAAGTTGTTTATGTGACTTTAACTTAGCAAACAGCTATTTTGTGAAACCAGAGGCAAGATTTAGCAGGTCTAAAAGCAGAGCCTCATCTTACTGCTCCTTCTGGAATGGAATGCATCTTAAAAATGTCACCATCAATCCGGTTTCATTTATTTTTACTATTTTATATTTGAATTCCTATGGCTTGCGGTTTAAGGTGACCTCCACTTGTTTCGTCTGACCCCGAGTCGGTGGGCTCTACCTGAGAGCCTTGCAGTCCTTTAGCCGAGGAGCTCTGCTTCGAAAGGTGTTTCTCCTCAAAATCCTGCCAGTGAGTGAATTTAAGCTCATGTCCAGCAGACAAAATGGCCACTTGGTTCTGGAATTCTGCTATCTTACAGCAGTTTGTCTGCATCGCTTGATGACATCTCAAATAGTACAACACCACCTATTGAGATTCATTTGTCCCAGCACGTTCGTTAAAATGGTATGGTTCGAATGCAGTGCGCTCTCTGGGACGGAATCAGTGTTTGCACCGGCAATGTCATAACTTAACCTTGAGAGAAAAGAATGCACAGCAAGCTCTGCATGCACATTACACACACATATTTATTTCACCATCCCAATCACGTTCCCTTCTGACACAAAGGCCTCATCACTTGCATTTTAGTTCTGGCAATAAAAGTGAGTATTTGTTTTCACGGCCGGCCATAGCTCCTAATGGTAGTCACCGACTAGAAAAGCAGAGCATTTAACTAAATTGGAGGTTAGAAAGCATCTAAATAACCTGACACCCACATAGACCTATTTTACTGCTTCCCAAGTGGTGATTTTACATGATTGGGCGTGTTTGTGTAATCTTGTTTCTCCATGGTACTTTCCATTTATGACCCCTACCAGATCCAACCATGAGTCAGCCACGCTCCCTAAGAGACAAGGCATGAAGGGAGCACAAGGTTTGGGTTTCTGTCACACATTCACATCACAACTATGTTTTATCACAAGGTGGCTTACACCACGCAAAGGCTCTTTCAGTTTCAAGATGCTAGGGTAAGAGATACAAGGTGGTAATCACAAATCCTGATTAGACGTTTTGACAGCGGGGTGTGTGATCACCAACACCGTCCACCAAGTGCTAAGATTTTACATTTGTAGATTGACTGAAAACATTTCCAAACACAGACATATTTTATGGTTCATTATCAGAAGGGTAATCCATCATTACTTGAGCTTTGTCGAATCCAGACTGCATGTTTTCTTTCCAATTCCTGGGGCCAGACCATCAGAGGCTTAGCAGAAAGTGATACTCATATCAGTCCGATGTAGTTTACAGTGAGGGAAAACTATATTATATCTGAAATCCAGCCCGAAATAATCTTACATCTCACTTTAATATTAATGCCAAGAAATGAAATGTTATTTAAAAGCTAATTTTACTTGGCTGACTCAGCAGAAAAGTTTTATAACAAAATCGTTATTATCCCTTATTATCCATCGAGTCTCAGATTGATTGACACAATAATTCCCTCTTATAATTCACTATAAATTGGAAATATTTTTGACTATAAATATGTATTCATGTCATCAAGACTGTACTATATTGTGGAAAAAGTCTACTTGATGAAAAGATACAGTATCAAAACTACTAATAACTTAATTATGGAATTTGTGATCTTTTTCTGTGTGAAGAAGTTTTGCATTCCGTTCCGTAAATGTTTACTATAGCAACCATTTTTTTGTTAAGCAATTGATTGCCAAGTCATCCCATCTCTTTTCCTTTCTGTTCTAAATGTTTACACTTCGGTATTTCAGTATTTCAGGTTTCAAAATATTTGTTCAAGAGGTTTGCAGTGTAGTCACGGCGTGTGTGTGTGTTATGAGAAATAGTCTAACTGTGTGGATCTACGCACGTGTCTCATCTTCATTCAGGTCCGTGGTCCTCAATATGGAAGTCAGCTCAAACCTCCTCCTTTCGGAATGCGTGTGTTCAGATCCCTTTGACTGGGTTGTCCAGAGGGGTATCAGCAGACATTCGGCCTAACATCATAATGGGAACAAGCTGTACCTTCAGACACACAGGAAAATGAAGCGAGAGTGTGTTGCCATCAGTCATTTTCTGTTCAAGTGCCTTTAGCAGACAGCAAAGCATTTTCCTACACGGATCTTTTAGTGGAATTTATTAGTGCGGGGTAGCTCTCCAACCATCGAGTTGTGCTGTAATGGTCACTGAGGAAGGACACCAAGGCAGATGAAGCCGTGTTGTTTGCCATTCTTGCCAACCACCACAACATTGTAACAAGCAACACCAAAGCCAAATGTATGTGTCCAAAGCTTTGAAGTCATATAATTTTATAATTTTGCATCTTTTGTCCAAAGTCACACAGACAACGCAACCTGGATCGTCAACTGAACAGACAATAATGACCAGCTAGCACACCTGTTCCGTATCGTGTTCAATAAAACACCTCCATTAGAATGAATGGCTTTCAGCAGTCAGAGCCAAATGATGCGAACACATTGTATGAGTTTAGAGCACAGCCTATTACGTTTCCCACAAATATTCCAAAAAACGAATCTAAGATCGACCAAAATAATCATACCATGTACCACCCTCAAAATATTCCTCTCCAACGTCTTATCTTCCTCTTCCTCACCGTCCACCGAAATCATTCAAAATTTAAACTGTGATCGTGCAGCCTACACTCCTTTTAAAAATAAACAAACCACTGTATGTTTATTTGTGGTGAACGCTGAAATGAGAAACGGATCATAGCCGAGCCATCCAAATTAAACGCACACACACACACACACACACACACACACACACACAGACAAACACACACGCTCTTTATTGTATGAATCCATATGAATAATCTTATCTGGGCCTAATTTCTGACTCTGTCTTGTTTTGTTTTTTTCCCAACGTTTTGGCTGAGATAAGAATAAAAGGTTTTGGGGGGTTTTCTCCAGACACGCCCCACTGACTATCTGTTCATCTCTGTCTCTTCCATCCTAGCTAACCACCTACATATGGTTGTGCCTATATTGACTAAACTCATTCTTCACTTGAGTGGCTCTAAAATAAACGAAAAAAGGCTTTGAGTTTGCTCTTTTACATGAACATAAGAAACCATTTACGATGTGTGACCCAAGGAATGTTGATTAAATAAAAACTACAGGATCACTGATGTGTATATTCTACCCATTTAGCCTGTTGTCATCCAGGATCATTAGTAAGAATCTACCAACTAAAACAAGCTGATATAGCTTCATTTGGTTGAATTTTCATTGAATTTATCAAATTAGCGTCAGAATCACAGGGCCCAGCTGGGCAACAGCAGTTGATTTATGTTTATTTATGTAATTTTCCTCATCCCATTATAAGTACAAAGCCATGGAAGCTTGGGCGTATAGCAAGTCATAAATCTGGTAATGTGACAGCAAACTGGGAGCTAAATTCTTAAATGCTATTTTTGTTAAACGTAATTGGGTCCATCAATACCATATGTTTCTTAGTTAATGCATAACATGCCGGTGGAGGGTTCAACATGGCAACTACTCACTACACTGTTTGTGAACTCTCTTTTTACTGGCAGTGTCCTCAGCGCATTTCCTTTATTCTCATCATTACTGTTCATCATTTCCTTTTGGCAGATTGAAAACTACATCAAAGAGAGCATGAAGACAGAAATGGCTCAACTGCAGCAGAGCGCCGTTCACAACCACACGGCAGCCATGTTGGAAATGGGCACCAATCTCCTCTCCCAGACGGCTGAGCAGACACGCAAGCTAACGGATGTGGAGACACAGGTGACGCCTAAAAATACACACTGATGCTTAGGGACACACAGAGACAAAGAGGTGCTTGTTTCTGTGAAAATCATGAAAGCGGATGTCAAATTGGACATCTCAGGCACAATTTCTCACTCATTCTGTGTCTGTGTGTGTAAGTACATCATGCTGACACACACAAACACAGAAAAGACCCTTCTCAAGCTCCATTAAGCAAAGTATTCTACTTTCAACTACCCAAAAAGGTCACAGAGAACAGGCCAAAGATAATACTGATGCTATATAAACCGTGTGCTTTCTTTGAGTGATAAGCCTCTGGGTTCCTTCTTTGTTTATGGAGGATTTTGAGGAGGAGGTGATGGAAAGTGGTGAAGTCAGCCATGGGCAAACTTTGCCCCTGCTCAAAAGGGTAACTGTTTGAAAGGTATGGCTGCACAGCATTACCCGCCATTCTCTGGATAAATCTTTTGACAAAATCAAAGTGATAATTTAGCTTTTAGATCCTAAAGAATTAGATTCAGTGATGTCTATAGTTCAATACGCATTTGCCACAAATTTTTAAATACAAGTCAGAAATCCCCCTTAAGGCACTCCCACAGACCTGCACCACAGCCACCACAGCAAGGAGGAAGATCGGATTTGTGGCAAAAATATGACAAATCTTTTGTGTTCTCTGTTGTGGTAGGTTCTGAATCAGACATCCAGAATCGAGATCCAGCTGCTGGAGAACTCTCTCTCCACAAACAAGTTGGAGAAACAGTTAATGGTCCAGACCAATGAGATCAGCAAGCTCCATGACAAAAACAGGTAAACAGACTGCACTTCAAGAAAATGACCACATACGGTTGCCGCCATGCTTACAGTAAGAAACTGGACAAAGACAAATAAAAGGAAGTAATGATTCATCTTTTGTCGATGTAAAAAGAGGTTTGAGCTACTATTTTGCACCACTGAGTAAACAAAATCATAAGACAGCTACTATTGCTCTTTGATTACCACAGTTTGTGCATTTTCCAGAAAATCATCCAGTTGTATACACAACAGCATAATAGGAAGCTCATACTGTCAGCCATGTAAATCAGCGGCAGATATATGAGGCGATCCTAGTTGAACTGCTGCAATTTTCTTGCCAAACAACAGTGAGTTTTGGACGTGTTTTCATATCTCCTAATCTGGTTCTTTACGGTGACTGGTCCAGTAGGATTGTCTCAAGATACTGTTGTGTTTAAAAGCGCTCAGTCCACATTGCTCATTGCCTCCCAATGCATCCACTGGGACTTCTTGCAATCACATTGAAAAAAAGAACCCCATTTGAGAAAGTAGTCTCTGGTGATTTGGACTTTTACGTTATTCTTCAGGCTTGTGGAGGTAAATTGCTACGGGCAATTTTCTTAAGCTTGAGCAATTATGAAATTATTCCATCTTGTATGTGTTGTCTTTTCTTTTTCCTTTACCAAATCTGCGATAGAGAGAAAGATATGATGAGTTAATGGATTTGGTGTCAGCTTGTATCGTTTTTCAGCCATTAGATAGTACAGTGGATACAGTGAGGGCTTACTCATTTAGTGCGGATGAGTCTGAAAGCCCATGATGAACTGTATGTTTATTTTGTTTGCTGAACACATGGCAACCAATTCAACAGACATAATAATTCATTTTTCTTTCCCAAATTTATATTCCCATACCATTCCCCGGGATAGTTGTGAAAATTAAAGAATGTCACTTAATGTAATTAAATGTAATTACTTGCAAAGGGAACTTTAATCATTGTTTTTCAGCACATTTCCAATATTCAGCATGGATAGGAGTAATAAAAATAACAGGTTATGTAATATGTTACACACTACCACTTATCCCAAACAAATCAGAGAGTAAAATTATTACTCAATTTGCCTTAACAGATGTTTGTTGACCATTTTGCTTTGCTTTAGTTTTTTGGAGCAGAAGATGTTGGAGATGGAGATGCGACACAGGGAAGAACTGGAGACATTGAAGCAAGAGAAAGGAAGTCTTCAGACCCTTGTGGGAAGCCAGAGTGGAATTATAAGAGAGCTTGAAGCCCAGCTGAGCCGAGCCACAGGGAACAGCACAGCTCTGCAAAGGCAGCAGCAGGAGATGATGGATACTGTTCACAACCTGCTCAACCTGTGCTCCAAAGATGGAGGTAGGTTCATTGGAATCGAGGTTTGTAACCCTTTCAGCCTGAAAGGATGGGGTAGGGTAAGGGTAGAAAGTAAAAGGTCTCAGCAAACAAGCATGTTCTATTTTCACTGCACAGTATCAGCCTAAAAACATCTGCTATGAATTGAGGCCAACAGCTGGAAGACGGACTTGTGAATATTCAGTGGCTATTTTAAATTGGACAACGTTCCCATCATGGCCACTGTGTTTTGCCTTCTAAAAAAATGCAAAACCAAAGACGGACCACAGAGTATTGAGCTGGTCCAACCAGGTGAAGGAAGGTTGACAGTGATGTTTCAGCACTTGTCAATCATCTTGTGGTGAGTTAAAGAGCGATCCAAAAAGAGTTCCCCCATTGGCGATGCCACAAACCCAAGCGAATATCTACTGAGCCGTGCCAGACCGCAACATGTGAATAGAAATTTATGGATTTACAAAAATAATCTTTGGAGCACTCAGTTCTTCTGGTGAGATTTGCAGCCCGAGCTTATTTTGTTTTGTGATCCATTTGAAATGATAACGATGCCATTACTATAACACTGACCACATACTAGGAGACACGGGGTTGCCGAGGCTATTAAGTTCTGCATCACTGAGAACAACTTGGAGAAACAAACATGGTTCTTCTTGTAACCCAGTGTGGTGCAACTCTGAGCGAGGTTTGCTCCCACTCATAAACCAGCATGGTGTTCTTTCTGCAATAAACGCTTATCGCGCTTCCACCCTGTAAAATCTCTGCACCCCGCTCCACTAAACTGTCAAACAGCCACCAATTTTTGAGTAATAGACTTGTTTTACCCCTCTTTGTCTCTCCATTGTGCTAATACGTGAGCAGGGATTTCCCTTTTGACCCCAGTTTTGACCCGGGTGGCGAAGGAACCGTCGTGTCTGGCCAAACACAGTGAACTCATTACCCCATTCAAACATTGAGCCCACTTGATCCCAGCGTTGCCTTTAAATCCCATTGGACACAGGAGGTTTCACTTGGATGCCTGCGTTAAGGGATTGGTTGCACACATGGTGTTGGAGGATCACTGGCAACCCCATTTCCATTTGTGGATTTCCTGTAAAGACGCCTTAAAGACGCGTTACTTCCTGAGGTTCCCCTTCAGACAGGAAACAACAAGGCCAAAAACGGATATGGGAGTCACGAGTGGATAACTGCTGCGGATGATTAACACATGCTTTGTATTTATCGTGGTGTTTCTTTTTGTCATTTTAATGTTCTGTGCAATAAAGGTCACAGGTCTCTTTCCGTATCCCATCTGTTTAGTCCACTTTTGTGTATGCTACATTTAATTACCAGTGATCTTTTGAGACCATTTGACCCAAGTGGCTCGTGTATCGCCTCAACATTTCTTATGTTGAATTTCGTGCTTGTAGCGATAAAATAATTATCTGCCATGTAGCATGCAGTTCATTGTGGTCGTTGCAGACAAAATGCCTGCATGGAAAAAACAGGGCATTGAAATATCACAAACAAATTCCATAGTGTGTGTAGGACACTATAAAAAGATCACAGAATAGAAGAGTGTTCTAGAAAAATGTCTTTTTTTTAAATTATCTTATGACAGTGACTTGATTCATACACTGACAATCATTTCTAAGATTTTTTTTGTTATTTTAGGACAAAAGGAGTTTTTGGACATGTTAGACAAAACAGTCAAGAAAGCTTAATATTTCAATTCTTGAAGTAGGCAAAACTATCCCCAAAGCCAACTAACTTGAAAAGAGTCAACCATGTTGCTTGATAAGATTATTTTCCTTAAGTAAATTGAGATGGAAGCGTTGGAGAGACTTGAGACGGTCTAGAATTCCTGTTTTTGCAGCATGTGACTGGTGGCAGCCTTAATGAAAGGCGATTGAAATGGAACGTGGCCGCTGTTACTCTGTGGTTGGTCCCATCCTTCTCCGTGGCGGTACCGAGGGTAAAGCCGGGCGTGCAGGTCAAATGTCTCCGCTTTTTTCACCCCAGCCTGAATAAGTCAAACTGTAATAGCTCCTGAGGGATGTCCTGTCCAAGGGAGGTGAGGGAGTAGGTAGATTTCACTTTTCATCTGACACACTGCCCATGAAACGGCAGAGATTTTTGTTTTTCCGAGTTCAGAGGAGGTTTTCTGTTTGTTTGAGAAACGGATTAGTGGTTTCATTTGAAGAAAGGTTTCGCATTTCATGCCATCGAGCTGCGTCTGTTCATGTTGGGCTTTGTTTTGAAAACTGAGCCTGAGCATTTCCCTTAAAGTTGTCTCAAAACAGCACTGATTTTTATTATAGCAAAGATTATGGGTAAATAAATCCCCAAATTCACATTAACCGTAGCTTTTGGTTTATGTATGTCTTTCCACATGTTTCGACTGCTGCATTACAAACTTAAGTTGAGGTGTTTTTCATGTGGCCAGATGCAGAAATACTCTTGTTTTGGTCATTACCTAAGCCCTATTAGGGTTTAATGAGCCACACAATGTCATTAACAGTAACTGACCTGAGCGTTTGAACAATGGCTGCGAAATATGACTCTCTTTTACAGTGTTATTATCCCCCTAAATGAATGACATCCATCATTTTTACAGCCACTTGCCTGAGCAGTCCAACAGAATGGGATTATTTTACGGTTCCATGCAGAGCCTCAAAATGACATTTGCAGCAGGTAATATCCTAACATGACAGTGTACTAAACGCCTTCATTAAGGATCACTTTATGATCCAGAAAAATCCAATTTAAAGGTGCCACACGTAATTATTTTTATGCTTCACTGACTTGCAGAACGAGTTGACGTGTTACTGTAAAGACACTGTAAATTCCGTGGGGGTGTACGCTTATTGCCAACAGCCTCAGTGACCTTTAAAAACCTAGTAATGGTACGTCTCACCTCCATTTTAACAGAAAGAACAAGACCATTTCTTCACGTGTCGCACTACACACATGCCTCTGAAAACACTCATAATGCACCAACTGGTGTTGGACTCGAAATCTTACCACTGCATCCAAAAGAAAATAAAGATACCTAACAATACAGAATTGATCTGAAATAGATCTGAGACTAATAAGTCCCAAACAAATTTGTGGTCCACTTATCTAGACCCAAATAGTAGATGGTCCATTAGGTACTTCCACCACACACCCACACACATAATTACCAGAAGTGACGCGTTCAGGTACAAGATATTTACACCGATGGCAATAGCGCATGAATATACACAGACTTGATCTGACTGAATATAATTGGTACCCAGCTGGACTTGAGCCCCAAATTGAGTCTTGGTTCCCAGGATAATAGTGAATCCATAACAACCTCTATTTCTTTGCAGAACCTCTTTGCAAAGACTGTCTGTTCTTAGCTTTGATGATTAAGACAAGAATAAGGGCCCACTTTATTGTGAAAATAACGTCAACCTTAAAAACATTAGCTGGAAATGTTCGAATAATTCCCACAATCCTCCCCACAGACGAACTACATATCATCACTATATACAGTATGGGAATGAATTTATATGGTTTTAAAGTGCTTAATATCCTTTGCGTATGAATAGACCACAGCAAGGCCTGTGCAGAATCACTTTATTTCTCAGTGGTATTTCGCTTAAACTGAAAGTGTTCACATGGGAGCAGTGATGTCTATGGCAGCCCATTAGCTGCATTTTTCACTCTCCTTCGTTCTAGAATTTAGGCTCATTTGGCAAGGGTACTGATTTATGCAAACACCCTAGCCTTGCTGGTCTTTTCACATGAACCCCCTACTGAATACGAGTCCCCACTGAACCACAAAATATTGTTCTGTAAATAAATACAGGGACATAAATAATATTTGTAGAGCTGGGCAGCAAGCTGTTTGACAGAGCCGCTCCTATACTGCAGCATCCAATCCCTCAGCAGATCGTCATCTTCCACCCAGTAAGATCTCAGCGGTGATTGTGAAATAATTGTCCGCACGGTTACAAATTGAATACCAGAGAACTCCCTTCTGACCGCGATCTCCCTGGCCTCTAAAATGTGCCCTGCTGTCTGCTGGTTTGGGGTAAATTACCGCCTGACACGTCTAGCTTTGTTGTATTAGAGTCTACAGCGTGAGGTCCCACTCTGTCAACCTGTCACAGCAGGAGATTCTTGTCACGGACACCCAATACTTTGTCAAAATGTGCAAAGATAGCACACCCAAATAAGCTGCCTGCTTCCACCGGAAAGTTCTGTACTCAGGAGGGAGGGATCAAAGCGAGCGGTAAGGATCACTGACACATTTTGCTTTTCACCGACAACTCAACAATCCCTACAATGAAAACAGCGGTGTGAAAATTGAGATGAGTACCTCTTGAGGGAGGAGTAAGGGACGAAAAAAAGGAGCAAAGAAAGGAAAATCCGAGGAAATTTCCATGCATATAATAAGGGCATGGAAGGTAAATATAAACCACTTGTTATAACAGGAACTTGAAATTTATAGCTTGTAGTGTTTTGTCCTTAGCCCCTTGCAAGGTTTCAAAATAGTCCCGCCATAATTATCTGCAGATGGAAATGGATGCAGCTGCCTCTTTGGAAAGGTCCGTCAAAGTCTGAGGCCGTCTCCCCGAGTGGGAGATCATCCAGCTGATGAACTGCTTTTCTCTTGCTAATAGGTTGGTCACCCCCAGATTTTATCGGGCGGTTACGAGATACCCACAGCGCGACCTAACCGATCAGCTTCTGCCGCTGATTACTTGTATTTTCTACTCCTCTGTGATGTGGAGATCCTAATCTGTAGAGCTCAGATTGTGAGGCTTTCTAAACCTGATATTTTTTACAGTGTTGTTCTTGTACTTGCCAGATAATTCTGCACCGGGTGTAGGCTACGTGCTCTCAGAAGCAATTTTCGATTTTATTTTGTATTCCTTTAATCATGTGAACTTTATGGAAGACTTTATGTTCCTGACATCGAAATGTACTTTATGATTGTGATAGATTGTGTTTACTATGAAAAACTGCCAAATTAGCAAATTTACTATATATATATATATACTATACTATATGATACGATACTTTAAATAGAAATTGCTAGATTAAGGCAT
>OMNV01010917.1:0-38314 GCA_900303265.1 Brotula barbata | reverse complement strand
CTAGATTAAGGCATCATCATAATCGCTACTGCATATCATCTATGTGTTCTTAGAGCTTGATGAATTGCATCTATCTTCAACAAAAGTGTGAGGAGTGCTTTCCCATTACCCCATCTGTAATATTAAATCTCTTTTATTATTTTCTAAAAGGTAGTTAAAATGATGTACAAATGCCTCTGCCCACAGCGGTGCCAAACAGTACAAAGAGAGTGGACGAAGAGAAGAAGTTCCGTGACTGCGCTGACCTCCACCAAACTGGCTTCCACAAGAACGGAGTCTACACCATCCAAATTAGTCCCCAAGAAACCAAAAAGGTACAGAGGCACAATGCGAACATTTCCTTTGCTAATTTCTTGTTTCAAACTGTGTTCACTTTGGCTAAAAGCTCTACCTTCTGTGTGCTGGCTTCAGCTGGAACAGTAACAAGCAGAGAATAGACTTGGCAGACGTACGAGTGCAAACGTGTGGAATAAAACAGATGTTCAGTGAGCCAAACTGCATGGTGACAAAGGTGCATCTGAGAGTCTAAGTGTGTCGTGTGTGTGTGTGTGTGTGTGTGTGTGTGTGTGTGTGTGTGTGTGTCATGTTCTTGATTGATGGAAGTCACAGTTTAATAGGTTTGGATGTTGGCATGTTTGTTTTCTGCTGCTGGATGTCAGACTAATGGCCGAGGAGTTTCAAAGGGCGTTCATGTGCATGTGTGTGTTTGCATGTGTATGTATACTGTGAATGATGGAGTAGCCTCATTTGTGTTGAAATTGTGAGAGAAAATGATTCTGTCAGTGGTGTTTCCTTAATTATACCCAGGCTGGGTTCATGTGTGTTCAGCTGCGTGGGCAGGCTGAGGTGAGAGACCTTCTCGACTCCACCCTGGGGTCTCCTCCGCAAAACAAAAAGCAACACTGCAGATAAAGCGGCGGGCCCACGTTATCAGCTTACACACACTGAGGTCCAAGGTTAAGGGCCACATTACACCCAGGTGTCCGCTGGTATGTTTCCAGCCAGGACTTCCACTTTGATCTGCAGAAACAAGAGCGTCTGACGAGGAACGTCTCCAGGGAGTTGGCGAGGGATAAGGAGATGCTGATTAAGTTTGAAGAGGACGCAGATATGTCACATTCCCAAAGATGATTCATCATGAAGGCTGGGAAAAAGGAGTGTTCTGAAACCAAGCAATTGTCCAAATGACCCTTCATTGTTTGTTAATGCCGCTGAGAGTAATACTGAATGTTGAATTCGTTAAGCTGCTCTACTTCAGCGTTATCCTCCGAATGAGGAATGTCAGTTTTCTAATACTTTCGTTCTGATGTCTCTTTCCCACCACCTCTCTCTCGCTCGCTCGCTCTTGCTCTCTCTCTCGCTCTCTCTAACTCTCTCTCTCCGTTTCTCGCTGTAGGTGTATTGCAACATGGAAACTGCCGGTGGAGGATGGACGGTCATCCAGCGCAGAGAGGATGGCAGTGTTGACTTCCAGAGAACGTGGAAGGAATACAAAATGGTAAAAAAAAAGACAACCTCATTTGCCAAGGGACTTACTCAGACAGACACCAAGCCAACATGCAGACACTGATGATATCCCAAACACAAGACATGGAGAGAATACACTCATCCATAGCAGTAAAAAGATTACAAAATCTTCAGATGAGGAAAACATCCTGTAACAAAAATACACTTCCACGATGGAATTGTGACAAATAGTGTGCTAGTGTTCTGGGCTTGATTTAACATGTTGAAAACAGTGGGGCAGGATTCCCTGCTCCAAGACCATTTGGAATGCTTCGACCAGATGTCATTGCTCCCCAGCAATAGCTCCCCCATCATTTTCTATTAGCAATATTATCTAGGTCGTCTGAGACTGCTCCCTGGCTGTTGTTCTTTCTCTTCTCCAACAGGAAAATCTCAATCTAAACCTGAAAACAATGCAATTGTTTAGTCTGTGGCGCCGTGCCAGAACAGAGATCTTCTGTATGTCATCACAGAGAGGTCGACGTATGTTGGCGTTAGGAGTGTGAACGTTTCAAGCTAAGCTGTGTTTGGACAGCAAATTGGGTTTATTAGTGCTGTATAAGTCACCTGTGTGAAGCTTTCACTGCATGCTATCGTTAAATGAAAGCGTATTCCAGCTTCTGTTGGCTGTAATCTGCTCTCTATTGCCACTTGAATTATTGCCCCACTCTCCTCTGCTTTTGATGTACAATTTAGAAGTCCGGAAAGGATTTCAAAGACTTCACGGGACATTAAGCCGGAGAACTACCGAGCAAAAGCACAAAATTGGGCCTGCAAATTGCGACGGTCACTTTTCAGCGTTATTTTCATTCCAATAAAACATGTCATTATAATTAATTGCATTGTTGTTTTAATGAGGAGTAAACCCGGTCTATCGTTTTAAGTCTGGCTCCGGTTGATTGAACGGATCGGTGTATCATTTTAGATAAACACATCTGAAACCGCGAAAGGTTAGGAGTGCGACAAGATGAAAGAGGGCACAAATGACACAAGATGAGGGAGAGAAAAGACAGAGACAGAGAATGAGGCCAAAGTTAGCACCAGTGAGACGCAGAGAGGCCTCCCGTCTCCACTCGGTGTACTGCGCGCACACAGACACGCACACACACACTGACACGGATAATACATTGTTGCTACAACAGTACAGTGTTACACCTCTGTCCTTGGAAAAACTGGACATGATTGATAGTATTTCCTTGTATTATCCATCTTCATGCTATTGGTCTCTCTAGCTCACATGTGTAACTCTGTGTAGATGAAGTTGCTTTTTCTTAGTGGGAGGATGGAGAGTATTTTGCCAACAGGTATCTATTCCCGCCAAAAAATCTGAAGAACATCCAGTGTTGTAATTACATTACCAGAGATGAAGCTGTATCACTAGAGAGTTTGTAAATGACATTCACAGCCCACTCCTTCATTTTATCTGCATGTTAAATTAGTGTTTAAGAGTGCTGGACTCTCACTGTGAATTGCATTTGATCTTTAAACGGGGAAGGTGTTTGGGGATTTAATTCGATCGTTCATCTTAGACGAAAACAAAATTAAGCAAGTGCAGCTGACATGCAAACTAAGACCTCAGTCCAACGAGGTGGCCAGCAACCTCAGAGTGTTTGAGCGAAGAAAAGTAGGATTGCATGTGAAGAGGAAACACAGATCACTGGAACATCACAAAGCAAAATTGTTGACAGATTGTCTCCTTGCCTGTTCTCGGGGTTCTTGAGGTGAACCTCAGTCACAGTAGGGGGCATTGGACAGAGCTGAACATCTCATCGGGTCTGAGAACAATTGTGGGGAGCAAGCAAGGGAGAGGGGGAGAGCGAACGCTGTAATGGACCCCAGTCACTCTGTCTTCCACCCACACAGCAGGACATGCCTAAGGCCAGAGGAATGCCTCATATTTACTTTCCCTCTTTCCCATTCTGAATCACCACACACACTCAGCACAAACACAGCCCCCCACACCCCCAACTTTGCTGTGACTCCACCCCTCGTTTTCGCAACTTGAGAATCTTTCACGTAGAAGTCCAGACGGTCAAGTCAGAAGTGTTTTGAGAGTCATACATTCATGATGTTCCCCTCTGCTGTCTGAGGCGATTTCGCTTTGACTCCCACATTCTGATCATGTACTTAAAATGCAGTATATATTTTGGGAAGGAGCCTTTCTGTAATTATAATGAGAATAACACATTAGTTAAATGGAAGACAAGAATTGTGCATATTGTAATATTGTGTGTCTACTTCAGCTGGAACAATTTTATAAAAAAATAACAAAGCAGACATCATCCTCCACTGTTTTAAACCTCCAAGTTGCAATGTGCCATTTGGCTTATTGGAAGCTGAAAAAACAAATGATATGCCAAAAAATAAAAATGTAATCAGAACCATTTCTGGTAACCAATTTATTTATCATCAGCAACCTTTGTTTGGAATGGCATTTTTCATAAATAAATTGTGAAAATTCCTTGTTCCATTCCAGAATCGTTCAGTGCTGAGTTGTGTTTTATGTTTCTGGGAAAAGAGAGAGATAGGGATGAATTATCTTCAGCCACTGATTTACAAAAGGAATTTTCGGTGGTGTCCAATGATTAATGCTGCCTTCTGTTTGTTTGTTGCAGGGCTTCGGGACCGCGTCTGCAGAGCATTGGTTGGGGAATGAGTACGTGTATCTGTTGACCAGCCAGAGACAGTACGCCCTCCGTGTTGAACTGACCGATTGGGATGGACACCAGGCCTTCTCGCTCTATGACCGCTTCCATATCGGCAGTGAGAAGCACAACTACAGGTAGAGCTACTACCACCTTGTCCATGTGCATTGAGGCAAAGAGGGATATCGAACTAAGGACCGGATCTTCTCTATAGTTCGTGGAGTATAGTTAGTGGTTCCTGGGACTTAGGTGTGCCTTTTGCTCTTTTTCTGAGTTGTAGAGTTTTTATACGTGACTGGTAATCCTTTTGAAGGGATACCCTGGCTTCCACCAAGAAATCCCCAGCGCTCAACCATGTTTATATGCATCACGTCTAGCAATTTCAATCAGAAGGCATACCCTGTGACTGATTGCCTACAGTTGTACGCTACAGTTCCTTCCTGCCAACACTAAGGATGAGGATGTACTGTGAGCTGCGATCATTGGATGCCAATTTTTCAGAGACGATGATGTATGCCTTCGGTTCAGCTATTATTTTAACAGATTGTTGCAGGATTTAGAGTAAGGACTGTCTCTGGGAGGGTGTAATGATCCTATACTGGGCTGCATTCAAGCTCTATTTAATGCCTAATAGAGAAAGCACACCAGTTCAGAAGTCTCCTTGGTCAATTGATCGCGAAGACGACGACGGACATCTGTGAGATCAGCTTTAAAGCATATTTATGTTTGCAGTCAACATTTGTTCTGCGCAGTGTTAAAGTTCTCTGCGTGTAGGATCAGCTCGCGTGAATACCGTACCACTAGCTGGTGTTTACATGACCTAAATCTATGTCGGCAGAGCTGAGCATGTGATATGTAGTAGGCAATCTGTCATTGAGCAAAGAAAGCTGGCAAATCCGATGCTTGAGAGTTTATCGTGGTATCATTCTAAATCCTTTCCAGAGTGGTTCCGTATTTTTTTTTCTGGCTATAATAAATTCATATTTTCTGTTGCAAAGGAAGGGGAGCTCTTTGTTTTCCCCCACAGGGACTACTCCCACACACTCATGACACAAAAGAAAATGAAAATTGTTTTTTACCCGTAACATTAACCATAACCCTATGACTAAAAATATATGTACTTTGAGAACTTGTTTCCTTAAATGGTAATTTAAAAAAAAAAAAAGAAAAAAAAAAAGAGTTTTTCCTAAAGCAGATTGCATCAAAAGGGGGTGAGAGGGAGATTTTTTTCCTCCAAAGAGGACGATTTATGGCTTTAGTGTAGCTGGTTAGTTAGTATAATTACAGATTTGATGTGTGTTCTGATTTTCAGCAGGAGTGCTGACTATGAGCTTTCCAGACATCATTCGATCATGTAAATCTATGGCAAGATTGTTCTCATTGCAAATTCCTTCCGACCCAAATGCGTCCCTCGTCATCGTCTTGGCAACCTTTCCCCTGACTGACGCTTTGTCCGTTCATGTGGCAAAGGTGAAGTGTTCTGCATTCATTTTGAGGAGGTTACTGATAACAGGCTTCAAACTGTAGCAGATGCTTGGAAATCTCAGATGTGAAAAACTACTGGAAATGCCGGCGTTCCGAGCAATTGCTGGCTTAGACTATCTGACAACCTCAATTTTGCATTTTTCTGAGGATTACCAGTCTCTTCTTGAGAAGTGGTCCCTTTAGTTTCGAAATGCCTTTCCTTTAACATTGAATGATGAAATATGGGAACAGGATCTTATGACTTAAAAGGCTTTCGTTCAGTCCTCCATCTCTTCTCGTTCTAGAAAAGAATACTGGTGTCAAGTGTTTCCCTGCAGCGGGGGGCCGTTAGTCTCGCTGTCGGATCTAATTTGCAGGACTGTCTTGTGCTGAGAGTTTCACTTTACGAGGTTTCCATCTGGTCTGTACCTGCAGTGGGCTCTGTGGTTTTCTCTGAGGGACTGGTGAAATGGATTTCATTCGAGTGGAAGATATCAGGCTGTTTTTTGTTTTGGATTTCACAGACAGTTGAGGTTTTGTTTGACCACAATGTGAGGAGCCAATATAACTTCTTCTCCTGTTACCTTTAGTTTGTATTTTTAGCTCTGGCCTAAATGCACTGACTTCATACTTCTCACCTTAGCACGCAGATACCAAAATGACAGCGTCATGTATGATTAGTTATGTAATTTATTTATGTTTGTACATTAAATCCTTTAGAAGAATTTTATAACCACATTTTGCCTTAAATTTTCTTTTGAAAATGTAATTCTAGACAATAATTTATCATTTAGTCAATCAATCATATTGAAACCAGCATAAATGGATGTCTGTGTTGCAGATGAAAGACATGACTAACTCAAACATTCCAATGTCACTCAAATTCCCCCTAAGCAAGGAGAAGCAAAGACAATCAAGCTGAGAAAAAAATAATACTCAGCAAATAACCTAATTCTATAAATCCTGCATATGCAAGGTTTACCGTCTCGTGTCCAGATGTGGAACACGAGTTCCATCTGGAGCTGTGACAACTCAGCTGTTGCAATACCATAAACATACTTAATAAAAAATAAGCCATTATGGCCAGCATGCAGCACCACCACTACACACTAATATTTCTTTTGGGACAAGGGAAAACACTGCAAATGGCTTACTATGCATCACAGTAGAGCCAAAACATCAGACTGTAGGGTGCATGTAAACACTGAGTGCGCTCAATCTTGCACACAAACATTCCCTACCGCATAACCTTTAAATTTATCATCCTTCAACTAATTTTACTGCTCTTTTGAATTATGAAATATTAGTGGTCCTGTTGTGGAACCCAAAGGGCAGTTACATCCATTTTAGCAGGTTTGGGATGCAAGCTGACTCTGTTTAGAAGGTTAATTATCATACTGATCTCTATAAATAGATCTGTTCTCGTTAAATAGCTGGGGTATGATAATCACACACTGCTTCTCTGAAAAACCAGCCAACATAAACTAGATGGTTTGGCCCCAAACAAATCACAGCTGCCATGTTCTCTGTTCTCTCTGCTCTGGCACCCTCCCTGCTTTTAAAACTCAAACATGACTGTGACAGGCTCTCCAGATTGCCTTTATTGCTCTGGAACACAAGAGATAGTCCTAAGTGATATACTGGAACATTTCATGAGATACAGTAATAACCGATACAGACTTTTCGTTTATTTTTGAATATTATCTATCATCTGTAGTGGTTTACCAGAATACGGTCTGCAACAGCATCAGTCATGCAAACATCTGTGCTGACCTCACAAGGCACGTCTCACTTTCTCTGAATCACACTCACACACAAACAAACAAGTAGGCTGACAAGCACCAGTTGGAAACTGCACCGAATCTTTTAATAATCTTATATCCAACGCTGCATAGAACTCACCATTTATCATCAACAATACTGAGCACTACCAGCCAGGAAATGGTTGTCTTGCTGCCAGCTTCATGGTCTATACTTAATATAGTGTGAAACGGAAATTACCCTGCTTGGCGAGCGAGCCAGAGAGAGCAAGAGAGCTATTATTCCTCTTTGAAATATAGCTTTCTAATCTGTTGTCAATTAAATCATATGCAGGCAATAAATATCCCATTTATTTCTGCGCTCTGAACGCTTTCCCAAGTAAATGGTCCTACCATTTGTCTTTTTTCTCTAGTTTCACTCCTGTGGGTTTGTAGTAACACCTTAATAAAATAATTCAGGATCTTTTAATCAAAGCAAAGGTAAAATAAAGTAAAGACAATGATGTGGCTGTATTTCATTTGGTTCTTTCCATTGAAGCGGTGACATTGGAAACACTTTGAGGCTATAAACATCAGGATGTGTGCGATCAATACAATATTATAGGATGGATGGCTTTACTGCGGCTATTTCAAATGTAATTATAGTCACGTGTTTGTTTAATATTCCAGGAAAGTCCATGTGAGGATCTGCAATTCTTCCAAATTTACAATTGTTTAAAAATAAAAAATGCTTTCTCAGAGAAGATCAGCAAAAGAATCTGTATTTGTTTTTGGCTGGGTGAAAGGTCATTTTGAGTTATGCAGTCCTCTCCTCAGATAGTTTGCTCCCATAAATCATAACTGATAAAGCGACAACTCTTTACAGCTTGTTAACACGGTTTTGTCTCCAAACAACCCAAAACGATTTTAAGTTCAAAAGTTTGGAGCCTTCGTGTCCAAATGGCAGTTTGGGAAAAAAAGCACTAAACCAAATGGATACAACAACAAAAAATACAACCACTCTATGTCTTTATTTCTGCATTTGTGTGATATCATCATCACCAAAAGATACTTACAACGGATGAACTATCTACTTATTGCGATTTGTCTTTTTAAATTTCTGAAAAATATAAATAAAACATAAAAAAATATTTGTGCTTCTGCTAAATCAAGGTCGTCTTTAAATTGTTTTGGAACATTATTATTCCGCTCATATCCAGATCATTTAATCAGATGAGGTTACTACACAGCGTATCACTACTTTCTACTTGTAATTGCATATTTTGAAATCGTTGTCATTTGCAAACTGCACGAGTGAACCGTAACGGGGGGTCACATGTGGGAATAGACATACTGTAAGAATGATGCAAGACCTTGTCCACAAACAGATGTCCCCAAGAAACGAGTGATCCAAATTGTTTATGCACTGATAGCAAAGGGGAAGGATGAAAAAGCCCCATGCTTTTGCTATCATTGGCTATAGCTCATCGCTGTCATTGCCTGTCACAACACATTTCATACTACAGGATTTGGACTCCCCAGCAGTCTAACCAGATCTCTCAGACATCTGTAATGAATCAGCCCGCGTCTCCATCCACGTCTTTGACCAGTTCACGCCCAGGAATCATTATTTATGAGAGCGGGTAATGGTGTTGCTTTGGAAAAAAAAAAAAAGAAGGAATACCTGCTTTTGTAGCGTTTGAAAAATGACGTATCACGGATATTATCCGGCGTACAGTCCGCTGATACTGCAGTAGTTATAGAGCCGTTACTCTTACAAATGGATCAGCCGTGCAGGAGCAGCTCTAATGTGGCAAATCTACAATAGCAACATCTGTACAATGTAAGCTGACATCAGCAGTGTTATTTTAATGTTGTACGAGATACAAACACTTTAGGCAGTAAATTTGGGTCGATCAGACCTACAAAGTTCCCACTGAACCACAACCACATAATGTTGAGAAATTAGCTGTTTTTTAGGGGGGTTTTTAGATTTTTTTTTTTTTTTTTTTTTTTTTTAAGTAAGTCTCCATTGTTGCTGGGGTCAGCATAATTGCAGAGGTTGCAATCTACAAACAACTGAAAATAGCGCTACATCATTGCGGCTGAGTACAGTTAGTGGCTTTGATTCAGCGTTCTGTAGAAAAGAAAATAATAAAATAAAAGATAATTTGACAAATATTGGTGTAATGATAGCCATCAGATCTACACCCTCAGTTAATCACACTCATTTATCAGAAGTCCTTTGAGCTGGGTATCAATATGGAGCAAGAAGGGGACATCAAAGAAGATCAGTATGACATGGAAAGAAGAAATAGCACAGCGGCATAACAGAACTTAGGAGCTTATTATGGAAACTGCAGAGGGGAGAATTGTGAAAATGAGGAAAGCTACGCATTACAGCCATCACATTATGTTTTATTTCTACAGTGCAGTAAGAATGATTGAATTACAGAGGACCAGATTCGTACATCTGTTTGATTTTAATGTCTGAGTCCCTGAAGGTCAAATAAAAACAGCTCAGTAGGTTTTAGTTGACGTGACAATTATTTCAAATGATCAATAACATGATAAAATCACCTTGGCTCCGCTCCTATTGAATATTATACTTACCCCTTAACTGCACTAACGGGTATACTAACTGTGCCTGATTATGCAACGGGAAACTTTTCCCCCCATTAAATATGTCTAATCAACTTTCAATAGTAAATCGGGTCAAAACGCAAGGAAAAAATATGGGTACATTTATTATAATGACTAAATGATGCTGATGAATATGGCTTATCGTTGTTTAAAGTACACCAATGTTGTTTGAGTACTAGAGATAACACAGTGACTGACAATGAGGTTTTCTGTGACTTGTGAGAAAGATATGTGAGCAACAGATACAGATGTGCAGTGCAGCATTTTATTAATTTCAAGGTCTTATCAAATTCATATATATTCTTAAAGCCTGGCCTTGTCCACACAGCTGCCTGTTTTCCAGCAAAAAGATCTTAATGTTTAATGTAACTGCTTCAGAGGAGTGGTATGTGGGTCATTGAATGTCTGAGTTCGAGTGTGTTTAATGGTTTAATGCATCTTGAAACACTAAAGTGCATGTTAAGATTCAATGAACTTCCCTGGAAACTGAAGAGCGCCATCATCTTCAAAATTGCCCGAGATGTACGACAGCTGAATATATACCGACGTACAAAAGTTGAGCCTTACTGAGAAGAATGTTTCGGATGTACTTTCAAAGAGTCCCAGCTGTTATAAAGTTGTTCAATATCCCTGCTTGGTGGAACGGCCAAGTTCTTACATCCAGAGAACTCTCCATATGGAAACGGCCAGATTTCCCCGTGGAATCCGATAGATCCCATCGAGATGCTTTTCATGCAGGGATTTTGGAAAGAAATTGGCGGAGATATGGATTCCAAAACAATCTGACATCTCCGTTTTCCAAGATTAGACTCACCCCGAGATAGGCTTAGATACAAAAGTCAAGTCTACTTTAACCCCATCTTTATACACATTAGGTCCTTCAGTTTTCAATATACAGAGAATTGCAGCAGACAAGCTATTGCCGTCAGATTGGTTTGCAGCAGTGTATGAAGTGGCTGAGATGAGGCTCAGCACCTCCATATCGGAGGCCTTGGTTGTCTGTTGGGATATGGAATGTTGTTCTCCCTATGCGGAGACAGAGTTCAACTATTTTAGGGTCATATTCATGAGTACGGCTGGGATGGAGTCTGTGATTGGCGCAGCTCCTGCAGTGATAGCAAACTGGTGTCGTGTAAGGAGAGCTGAGCCTTAATGCAAAGATGTCTATTTACAGATCAATCCATGTTCCAGTTCATATGGCCGTGATCTCTGGGTGGTGACCAAAAGAAAGGAGTCAGCTAAGGTGGTTCATGATCTAATCAGGACGCCTCCTGGATGCCTCCACAGGGAGGTATTCCAGGCACATACAACTGGGTGGAGACCACAGGACAGACCCAGAATACACTAGGGGGATTATATATCCCATCTGGCCCAGGAACGTCTTCGTATCCCCAAGGAGGGGCTGAAAACCTCGGCCAGAGAGAGGGACATCTGGGCCGCGACATGAACTCAGATAAGCCGTGGAAAAAGGATAGATGGACTATCAAGATTACATGTTGCAACGCTATTTTATATCTGGGGAAAATGAACCTGTGAGTGTTTCATAAACACATAGTAGATTAGCTAGTCCATACAGTAAGTGTCTGACATAATATAAATCAATTGTGATATCATCCTGACCTGACAAAGATAGAAAAAAAAATGCAAATGGAGAACAAGTTAGGAGATCACCGTTATCGCACAATTTACTGGAAGCCTTAGTTTGACCTGGAGACTAAAAGGACAAGACTCCACCCATCTCGGCCAATGATTACACAATCCGTATGATCAACAAGTCAATAATCCATCTACGTGCTGTACAGTATATAACTTATATTTAAATTTCAGTCACATGTGGATTTATATGTCACCCAGTGGCAAAAGAGCAGCCAGGCGGCCCTCAGCCAGCCAGACACCTCAGTGGCCCCTCAGTAGGAAGCAAACCATTGGTCAGGGTGATTAACCTCTGCAATGAGCCAATCAGACTACAGTTCAGGAGGCTAATGTCTACCAGGTGTGTAACAGCACGCGCTGCGCTCTCAGCTGACTGGCTTCTCGCCTTCACATGTTGAGATGAAAGGAAAGGAGTAGGATCCGTTTGGCTGTCAAAATATGAGAAGGGCCATTTTAAAGTGAAGTGCTGAAACCACTTTCACTAGAATACAATCTGAAGCTTTAATGAAGACGGAGGAACACATTTCATCATTGACATCCCAAGAATTTGTGACCGACTGTGATATTATGCAGTCGCGCTGCTCAACATCTGGACAGGGAGACAATTTGGTAATTTGAAGAATATTTTATGGTGTACGATATGGTAATGTTTCTAGAAGACTTTTGTGGCATGTACCGCAAGCAGATGAGCAATGAGTAATGTTATACTTGTAATCTTTCACCTGTGACCTCTAACATGGTTTTGTGACCTGCGATGTGAAGTAGCAAGGAACAGAACTCAATGAACCAACAACCACTTTCCTATTTCCTTCCACTTCCTTTCTGTTTCCTTCGCAGTTCACACTGGCCTATCATGACAACACTCATAACAAACACATATATAACTGTCTTATAACCAGTTATATATGTACAACTCTGCTTTTACTCATTGTTCAATGACATTGTGGTAACCATCACGCTAACCCGACGGCATAGTTACTGTAAGAAAAACGATAACCTGACTCTAATTGTTACTGGTACTCATTGGAGTAAAGACTTTAAACTAATAATTAGAAGTCTTTGCGTAATAATAAGAGCACAATGTATTTAAATCTGCTAATTCTGTCTGATAACAGTGTTTTTAAGAGATACCCTGATAAAATGTCAATCACTGTAACCTTGTTTTAGTTGGAAGTGGTCACATGTAAACATGTAACAGTCATCCTCACCTGACCCTGGTACAAGTAATTTCCCACGTACACAGTATGCAGCTGTAACACTCTAGGGAACAGACTCATTATGATTGAATCTGTACCAAAGCTTTAATGATGACGTGCACCGTTGCTACAGTCCCTACTCTGATTTGATTCTAAACATGTTGAAAGATTACAAACACGATCCCTAGTGAATATTACAGAAATGATGGCAGGACACCAAACCCCCTCCCTGGAGGTGTCATTGAGAAAGCCCAAATCATAACCCTTGGAGCTCAACATTTTGGTTACTAATGGACCTTGGCCGATCTCATTACCAAGTTATTCTAACAAGAACAATCAGCAGGTGTTCACTGTCTGTTAAGTTCCCGATCTGACTGATGATGTTGGTCCCCTGATACTGATTTCATTTACATTAATTAGAAGACCTAATCTGTATTGTTTTCTATCATTCTGTCTTCCTCTCTTTGAGAAACTGCCCCCAGCAACAGCATCATCCGTCTTCTTTCATTACTTGTTCCATCTTTGGATTATCCCACTTAACACTTGAGAGCATAATGGACCCTGACAAGGAAAAACTGCAGATGTCAGTTGAGTTGGGGATTGTTGGTCTGGTAAATATGTAGCGCACCCAGTAAACACAGCCGCAGACTATTTAAAACGGCCCGTCAAAGTGTCAAGCTTAAAATCCCTCTTGATGATGTGTCTTGGCCATTCTTCCAACAGGCACAGTAAAGGCTTTGGAAAATGGAGAGTAAGTGTGCAGCAAAGCCTGGTCTTTATCAGAGCAGTAGCAGACATCATCCTTGACATTCCTAGCTTTATTCCTCAGAATCTGGAATTAGCCGATGCAAGTAGCGCTACCCGTAAGTGAAGCTGTGTTTTGGAATGCGAGCTGTAAAACATCTATTCAGACATCTGCTGCAGATGACTGGATAATACCTCAGCTAGTGTCACAGATGACCTGGTATTCAAACGTACATACGTATGTGCTTATAATATACTCACTGGTCCTTATCCAAACTTGCCACGTCCAGCGGTCATTTAGGGCCACTTATTAGACATATGACTCACCCTTTTATTGCAGGATTACAGGTATTTGTTTAGGGACAAGTGAATTCCCCACTGAGACCTGTAGTCACTCTTTCTACTCCTCTGTACAAATCAGCCATTTACACAGCTGTCTAAATACAGGAGTCTTTCACATTAAATGAGTCTATACCATTGTGATCCTGCAAGGTGTTCCTCACGAATCCCAACCTACATACAGATCACGTCATCCCACCATCTCCTGAAAATATCACCGTCATGTCACGTCATGTTTGCTTTTGTTAGTTTCTCATCGGAAAACTCAAACAGGGTGTGAGGGTCGCTACACACCCACGGTCCCCTGTGGACAAGAAAGCAACTCAGGAAATGGCTTTGACTGAGAACGAACCGTGCTCCACAACAACAGAGACCTTGTTGGCATGGTGCTACAACATTGTTCTTTGATTCGGCAAACTCTTCTTTGGGGAGAGAGTAAAGCTGAAAGAGCGTGAGAGAGACAAAGACATTAAGAGAGAAAGTCAAGTGTGTAATGGAGCAAGTCAGAGCGAACCGCAATCCGTGTTTTTGCACTTATAATGTTGGAGGTTCCCTAATGATTCCGGTGCTCATGATTGATCTGCAGCCCTCCCTACTTTACCCAAGAGTTATTTCACTCAGGGACGCTCCTTGGACAACATACTTAGATTTAATTTTGTTTATTTAGCACTGAGCATGTGAGCAATTAAAAAATAAAAAACAGTTGTAATGTCTCGCTATCTGCCTGACCGATGCACTGTGTTTTGTCAAGGGATTCAACAGAGAAAAGATGCCAACAATAACAATCCTTTCACCAATTAAACCAATCATCCTTGAAGGCAAGAGCACATGCTGTGTAGAAGCCCTACGCACCTCAGTGCTGCATTCATTTTATTTACTGATTATGTTGAAACAGACACCATTTCTCCAGTTCCTTAAATAGTCTGGTTCAGGTCCACCCAACCAAATTTTGGTCAGATTACAGTCTGGTTTGGGGTCAAAAGATTACACAAAGTCCTTGGACTACAGTCGGGTTCAAAACATTATGGACCGTGTCAAACTTGGACCGAACTGGGTTATGGATTTTGGTAATTTGGTGGTTCATCACGTCTGACTTCACGTCTATATTCTGTGAGCTGTGGGCTCTACAGGGTTCACAGGTAGCTGGCTGTGCTGTTGCTTAACTCTTACTGGTCAGCATTTGATGACTTAATCTTTATACTAACCGTTTATTTACACCATGTGAAGCACAAACAGTGGTCCCGCAGATGGAAACACGATGACCAGACATTCCTTGCACTAACTTTGCTCGTTTCTCTCTCTTCCCATCTATACTTCTGACATATGTAACCACCTCTTTGGTTCTTTATTTTATATTCTGTCTACAATGTTAATGTTGTTCCAGGTGTTCCACATGTAGTCCATCAGAGTAAAAAATATCTCTCGGGAGACATTTCTTACAGCCTGTTATGTCTGCTTGCCGTCTTTATTGCTTACACTGCTCACACCATCGTGTTCTTCTCCCCTCTCCCTCCCCCCGGTTCTGTTTTTGTGTCCCGGCCTCCCTTCTCCTGGCTCTCAGGTTGTTCCTGAAGAGCCACAGCGGGACAGCAGGCAGACAGAGCAGCCTGGTAATACACGGAGCAGACTTCAGCACCAAGGACGTGGACAATGATAACTGCATGTGCAAGTGCGCCCTCATGCTCACTGGGGGTAAGTGCAGCCATGATAATGACGACAATCATACATTCACTACAGGAGGGGGAACTCACGTAATACCTCAGAAATAAAATTCATAATTAAGCCCTGGCAATGCATGCATCTGTCATTTGGAGGAGGCAACACAGTTTATGACATATGCATTGTTTACCATTCCAAAACCAAAGTCTCTGATTGACTTCGTGACCACAACATAATGTTCACCGGCTAGTTGGTACTTTATGTAAGTATGAGCCTGATCTGTCGCTGCTGTGGGCTAAAATGTCCAATTACAGACCAATCAGCATCCATCAGACCATATTTTGCGTCCACTCTCAGCTGCAGAACATGTGGTTGGAAACAAGCACATTATAAAAGTCCATGGGCAAGGCACCAAGTGTCAGAGAGATTAAAAATGACTGCTCCTGCAGCGTAAGTGGAGACCAATGAGCGGAGCTGTCACTGTATGGCAGCCCTGTTACTGTGGAGACCTGACCTGGCACTAATCAAGCGTTTGTAAATTCAAAGAGCAGATTTAAGATCTGCAATACCTCTTAGGTCATTGTGAAAGCATTGGGTCAAAGGCAACTGGCATCTAAATCACTGATCAACACCTCCACTGCACAAGACTGTGCTGATTTATAGTGCGCCTATGGCCATGTACCCTGCGTCAGGGCTGGTTCAAAAGCATGCAATGTGCAAACTATATACATAGATCATTTGATTTATTTAGATCAAATGATGTACGTGTCTGGAAAATCAGAGATTCATACTTCTCTGTTAGATTTATGAGCACAAACAGAATGTGTCATGTGAATGATTTGTAGGATTATCACGTTCACACAGCTTAATGCAGACTCACGCTTTTGCTAAAGCTAGAAACTGTGTATATACACAGTATAAATTCCCCCAACACAGGGAAATAAACCTTACTACTGTGAGGTAGGAAGAACGCCTCCACTTTTGACAACAAACGGCAGTGGCTTTGACTTTTGTCCCTCCTCAACAGAAGACGCCCCCACTGTTTTTATAAGTCAGTAAAACTCTCCGGCCGGGAAAGTGAAAGGATACAGATCATAAAATCTTAAGGATTTGTGCTGTGCACACTGTATGTTTACGTGTGTGACAGCGTGTTTGTGTGTGGCCTGCATTTTATCAAAAAGTTCAAAGTGCCACTAAGTGAGCTGACGTTGTTCACTGCATTGTGCCTCATCACACACACACACACTTTCAAAAAACAGGGAATACTGTTGGTATTCTCAAGTTCTCAAACACGTAATACACATAAGTACATGCGTAGCAAAGCAAATTTAAGCATGAGGGCTGATTTTCTATTGGTGCAAGCCACTGTCTCAGGTTGCTAGATTGTATGAAATCTCTTATATATCACCAATATATCCTCTTCTCCTGCATAACCTGCTCTGTTCGCGGATAAACTGCAATATCGTAATAATAACAATAATAATAACAATCTATCAGAATAAGGCAAAAAATACCCAAAGAATAATAATAGTAATGTTGATGATAGCAATATTCGATAGCAAAATAGCTCTCTACCATTCTATGAAGAAATTAATTAATCAACAACAACAAAAATAAACATTAGTCACAAATCTCCATTATAAAGTACACTTTATCATAGCCTGGTACTGAGAGTACGTTACATTATGGGCGAGGTTGGCCTCTTGTGTACACAATGTGTGACAATGTTGTAAATGAGAAAAGTGTAACTGTAATTCATCTCACAGCGTAGAGCAGAGAACAGCTCCTGAATGCTGAAAGGTCTTATGAAATATCAGTGGTCACAGTGGTATTCAGGTCTGAGAGAGGAGATAAGAGAGCCAGTGTGATTCATACATGCCATGCCAAGCATATGTTCCCTCTCTAACTGCATGTGAGTGTGTGTGTGTGTGTGTGTGTTCACTGCAGTAGCTGTCAGTGAATCTTGTCACCTTCAAAATAAAACCGTCTCTAAGCCCTTTACTGCCAATGCATTTGACTCCATTAAATTCAAAACACTTAATAAATGCCTTCTTATTTATATCCCAGAGATATTCCCATAATAGATGTGCTGTGTTTCAAGTCGAATAAGCCTCTTCTCTGTCTATTCTAATATCCAACTTGACACTCATGCAGACATTTTTGTGATTTCCTGTATTCAGCAACTGGTATGAACCCAGGGACAGTAATACGGTGTTAAGATAGCTGTGGAATGTGCCTCAAAAATTGTATTGGCCAACTGGAGGAGCTCATGGGAAACTTTAAACACACTCAGCACTACTGGAGCAAAAATTGCTTCTACATAACAACAACAAGTATTGAGTAGTTGTGTTTCGTGAGCAGGCTCTTACTTTGTCTTTATACAGGTTGGTGGTTTGATGCCTGTGGCCCATCCAACCTCAATGGCATGTACTTCACCCAGGGGCAACATGTGGGCAAACTGAACGGTATCAAGTGGCACTATTTCAAGGGCCCCAGCTACTCGCTACGAGCCACAAACATGATGATCCGCCCACTGGATTTCTCCTAGACAATGGAACTTCTCAACTCCTAACTTCTAAAAAGCACTCTAGCATGCTGGACAGGCGCTTCCTGCTTTATCCAGTTGTCTCATCTCATTTCGGGAGTCATTGGATCAATCTTTTACCCAGAGCAACTGTTGTCGTTCCCAGCTCAAATGTTACGGCCCCTAACACGCTATCCTCGCCGGCTCGCTGCACTAAGAAGGCAGATGCAGAATAGAGACAGAGAGAAAGCAACACGAACTGAACAGCATTGTGTGGACATATACAAACTTAATTTAAGGACAATGGTCTGTGTTATCAGACCTGAAAGACTGTCAAGGTGTGATTTTTCCATTCTCCTTGGGATCTTGTGGAGGACTTTCTGCAATGGTCTGCAACGTTCGAAACAAGAAAGCAATCAGAGAGCAGAACTGACTGTTCAACTGCGCGACAGAACTTAACGTAACTGAAAGGAGACAAATGAGGAGACACAGTGTGAATGAAGCCCATAAATCTGTCAAATGTATTATATACATGATGTGTGTGAGCGCGTTGTTTTTTTTCTTTTCGGATTTGTTATCCAGTAAATATCCAAAGTGAGTGGAACTGTATGCAAGTGTCTTGTACTGTACAGTAAATGTATTTGTATCAGCATTATTCTATGACACACACGTTTATAAAGTGACCTTTAAATGTAGATGTTGATATGGAATGTGGAGTCAGTTTAGCAATAGTTTTCAAGGTCACTAATCCTTGCCATCTTGGCAGCCGTGTGGTTATTTTCAGAGGTCAACATGCAAAATTATTATTGGATTAAATCCTGGACTGAAATCCATCTGCCTTCATTATTGGCTGATGAACGCCTAATAAATGCCAAGGTTTTGATTCTGAGTGATCGGCTTACCTCTTTTGAATATGAAAAATAAGAACATGAGTGCAGATGTATATAATCAGTGATATAACTTTTGCAGATGTGCTTCCGACGAATAGAAAAAATATATGTTTGCATAAATCCGCTACAAGTCATGGGAACTTCACACATCAAATCAGTAACAAGATGTATTCTTTAGGGTAATAGCACGTCATGATCCATCAATATAACAACATTAAGCTGTTGATCCACATGAACTTATTTCCACATAACCAACATGGTTTCATCAGTTTTATTTTTAAGTGTGACCTGAATTCAAGATCATTAATACTAGTCATTGTTTGAGTTATACCCAATTTTAACTCAAATCTATCGGTTGTTCACTAATTCTTCGTCAGGCCGAATTGTATCATTGCCAAATGCTTGCAATGGACCCTGGGTATTTACAGGAACATTCTACATGTCAGAAATTTTTGCTGTATTGGGAGAAGTCTAAGAAGTCGACTGTTTGAAGTCATAATTAGATTTCTCTGTCAAGATACATCCATCATAACTGTAGTAGGTTTGTTTTGATATTCTATACGCTGTGGTGAACGCAGTAGTCTCAATTAATGACATTCCCATCAGCTAGGCTTCTCAAGCTTTACGTCCCTATACACCACTTTCAAACTTTTTGTATTCTGTGTTAACTAAAAGGCCATAAAGTAACACTGCTTCTTATTTGTCTGTGCCAAGAAGTGGTCATATAGTTTTGAATGGAATAAAGCTTTATTGGAAATCATTAATAAACATGTTGGCAATTTAGAATGAGTTGTTAAAATATGCAGTGTGTGTTAACAAAACCATACATGGTTATTCACTTGCATTGTGTTTGTCTGCTGTATGATTGGTTGGTGTCCCATGCATTTTTAATGGAGACTTCAGCATCCCACATCCTCCGAACAGCCAATTTCTGTTTCTCATCAACGCAGAAAAAAACGGA
The DNA here is from genome assembly GCA_900303265.1 of Brotula barbata. NCBI lineage: Eukaryota > Metazoa > Chordata > Actinopteri > Ophidiiformes > Ophidiidae > Brotula > Brotula barbata. The sequence continues at coordinate 18,351 of OMNV01010917.1, read as the reverse complement.
TCTGGACCTGGATACGAAGCGTGAAATTAATGATGCCATCAAGTGATCCGTGTGTACATGTATTGCATAACGTCCAGCTTGTAACAACACAATTTACTGTGGAGTATTTACTAAAAATTACATATGGCGGGAAGATTAAGTGTATCTGGAACTTGTAAATCAACAAAGTGACATGTTTATTAGCATACTGAAATTGTATAATTTAATGTGTGTATGGGAAACAGCTTTCCAGAGGAAAACTATGCTTTCATTTTTTTTTCCACTCGAAGTACAATGATGTTTTGAAGGCAAGCGTAAAACACGAAAGTTATCAGCCTGAAGAAATGTGCCTTTGATAACTACTACTTCATTACCTCATTAAATTTGAGGTTTACATTTATGTTTAAAAATCTTTTACGAAGTGCAAAGAAAAAAAAAAGAGCTCAGTGACACAGTAATGTTTTCGAAATGCATTTAGGGTGAACTTTTCATTCCAAATCAATGTGACGACAGACACGGACTTCTAGATTCCAAAGTTTCGTTCGCATTATATCTTAGCCTCTGCAGACATGCTTGACTTCACAAAGCTCCCTTTCGCGATGATATCTTCAATATCAGTTTAAATCTTTTTATACAAAAGCTATATGTCATGCAAAGAAAGCTTATTGGCAGAGAAAGACATGAGATAAATCACAAAGATAAAGAAATATGCTCTCTTCCTCCTTTCAGGACCAAACCAGATGGTGCAAAGATTATTCTACTTTCTACCCAGGCAAAGGGGAGTCTATTGTCTCTTGTGGTGGCCTGCTTCCTAATGGCAATGACAGATTGCCAAAATGTCAAACGATGCTGTCAGGACGTGTAGTGTCTCTTCATAGTTGACATTCCTCGGCCTAATCAAAGGTTAAACAAATTACTGCAGCCTGTAAGCCACTACGTGTCCTTCAGCGCCTGCACTGACCCAGAGCTCTCACAGGAATGTGTTCTATAGAGTCTGGGGGCGGTGAAGTGTGAAGTGGGTCGACACACTCACAATTAAGACGTGCATCAGGGTCGGTCAGTAACACCTATGTGGGTATTATGCATGTTCTTTGTGGATCCGTGGACAGAACGGAGGACTGCTTTCAGGAAGTTTAGTCTCCAGCAAATGTCACTTCCATCACATCCACATTGATGGGATCAAGTAAAGGTTCAGTCTAATCTCCAAACACACAGTTGCACAGTTTGCTCCGTTGGTGGATTCTTTGCTGTTCACTGAAGAGTGATCGGAAAGTTGTGAGGCGATGTGCCTCCCACTGAGGACTGTGGCCCAGGCTGTAGACACGTTGGACGCTGTCCAAATCAGATAGGACAGAATATAGACCTGAAGCACGAAACCTCAGGGCCACAATGCCCCCGGGATAACCTACTTGCGTGGAAATGAGCTAAATAAAAAGACAGGACGTGCATGTCTTTCCTTGGTCATTGCACTGTGATTATTTATGATCTTCATATCTTTAAAATGTATTTAGAACGTGCTACTTCAAATATTGAGTATGCTAAGAAAGTGGAAGCTGGCAAGGAGATGATTCCCATCTTGAAGCACCTCATCCAGAACAAGAGAGAAAAGACACGGAGGAAGAGATCAAAGGTCAGACCATCAACTTTTATTGTTTTGCATACCAAGTTAAGCCAATGTGTTTGATCAACCATAAACGAAAAGCAAACGACCAAGCCAATCGCACACGACAAGACAGAGACACACAAGATAATTAAAGCTGACGTTAACACTAAATAATGTAAAGCACAATTGATAACACCTAATGTAACACTAACTCTTTGGCAGTCGCAAGGCATGCTGGGGGAACGGCCTCCGTGCAGCAGGCTTCAGTCAAATCAACGTCATACATATGGAAGTACCAAACCAAATCTGTCTCTATACAACTGTGAACATTAGATCATGCACTATGTGAAATGAAAAAATCAGTATTTGTAACCAAAGACGAATCACTGTGACAAACGTATCAGTTTCCTGTGTTTTCCTATATTTCCAGTAATTGACAGCCGATTTCAAAATCTGTTGACTTGAGCAATGGGAGAGATAAATCAGTTTCTCATGAAATGAAGTGATTTGAAAAACATTAGAATGAAAATCTAATATTCAAGACACACCAAGATACACCCTGAGCCAAGGATTACAATTTATGCGATCTCTCAACACCCACTAGGGTTAACCTTTATCTTGGCTTCTTGACTTCCATTATAAAAATGCTTGCTCTTCGCATAACAATTTTGTCTAGTGGGGAGAAACACCTTGGGAAAGCTCTAATGGCACACAAATGCCTGCGGTACAGCCAAATAAGAGGAATATACCAATATGGTTTTGCTTTTCTTTTTTGTATGGCTTGCTAATAATGAATTCACTTTCAAAATTTACCAACTCATCAAATAATTTTCTTTACCGTATAATGTGATGTATCATTTTAGTCACAAAAACCATATCCACCATGAATATCATTAAGCGTGCTGCGTAAATCCTCTTTAAACATCTGCCCCTCCTGTTTTTTTCTTCTCTCGACTTCCTGCTATATTAATCCAAACTCTGGAGCTTTATCAATCCTGCGGACTCTGATAAGTTCATCTGGCTCCAGCATCATTCTCAGTCACCCTGTCAGTCTCCCTGCAGGAGGCCTCACTGACCCTTGTATGAGGCTAACCTTAATTAACCGTCCCTCAATCTTTCTTTATTTATGGGGGCCAAGTGGCACAGCCAAACACAATCAGTAACAAACTCGTCAGGGGGAAGCAATAATGGATTACATAGTATTTTTAATGGATTTGCTGACATGGTTTACTTTTCCTGAGCCAGGGCTGATTTGTGCGACTGGATTTCTTGTTAGGGTCGCAACTGTGGACAGGCAAGAAGCCTAGGGAGTTGGTTTAAAAAAAAAGGCATTTATTGTGTATCCGGCGATAAATGATTTGTCAACAGCAATATGTTTGACAGTTGTAGATGTTATTGTTGATGACAATGGATATTCCACTAAATCCATCAAACCCTTGAGACAAAAACATCCTCCGGAATCTGGTTACAGCTGTGTCATTCAGCATTTTGAAGATTAAGCACAGATCTTGGTGCAAAAACACTGCAGTCAGAATAACATGCAACATCCCTGTATCCTTTCTCGATACACACATACAGTACATGCAAACTGTGAGGGCGGCATGGTACAGGTCGCTAGTCTATATTCACATCTATGGGCAATGTAGAGTTTGCATGGCGAACATGGAGACAAACAGCTCACATACGTGGAGAGTCAACTCAGATTACGACTTCGGTACTTCGGTTTGCTGTGAGGTTATTGGCGTCACTTCGAATGTCCGCAGAGCAGCAGCACTGTGTCACGGGAGTATTAAATGGCGAGATTGTGGTGCGACAAATAATTACATTTCCACACCTTTACATTTATTATGTATCGATATAAAGGCAGAAAGCTAACTGTACGAGTCTAACGATGGATTTTTGTCTTGTAAATCAAACACGTATGATATTGTAGACTTGCAACTGGAATGAGTTAATTAAACTTTCATTTTCAAGTCAACCCTAAAAATATTTAAAAATCTATGAGAGCGCTCGCACCGCAGTGTCCGTGGTCGAACGCATCAAACAAAGCAAGATTACCATGCCCAGGAAAAGACATGGAACAACAGGAGTGGGATAGTTCCCAAGTTGTAGTCATTATTTGGGCCAAATACTAAATCATACTCTGCCAGGACAATTTGGCCGCAGGGCAACATCTGGAAAACCATACATGTAGTGTAAACTACTGGCCATCTCCATTTATAGTTCTGCACATTTATTAATCGTACATCATGCATGAGCTATGTTGTGATTGTGTAGTGATTCATATTTGTGCATCCAGCACCTACTGTAACTGTGTTGTACTACACGTGTCATTCAGTGTTGGTTTTACTAGTTATTGTGTGTATTTTATATCAAGGTGTGTGTTTTTAACGGGCTTTCACTGCAATTTATTCTCTTTTATGTGAGAATAAAATGAACGTCACTGAAGTGGACACATTCATTTGCATAATGTGAAAAAGTTGTATGCATCTTCCCCTCTCTGGATCAATCATTACATTTTTGGTGGATATAAATGTTGGGATATCAAATGCCACCATCATTTTCAGTGTGTTGTAGTTTAGTGTATATGTATTCCAGGAAAAGTAGCTTTGTAGCTCTGGTAACAGCACTGAGATCCAGTCACGCACAATCTGACAACATTTATCAGATTGAATGCACCCTAACCCCTGAAAACCTGCTTTTTCCTGTGGTTTTGAAATTCCTGAATTCATGAGCGTTTATATCCAAAATTAATGGTGGACTAATACATCTAAACATCCCTAAACAGCAAAGACTCTGACATATCATCAGACATAATCTGGAAGGCTGGATAAAGTAATCTTGGAACTAGCTTGATTCATACCAGTGAAGGGTAAACAAAGCAGCTGCAACAGTGCAGATGTCAAGTCCGAAGAAACACAGGTGCATTCACTCCAAAGCTGGACCCTCTGGCCTTGAGTGTGCAGGACCACCCAGTCCAGTCAGGGCTTTCCACCTGTAGCTCATACTGTACTTATTCTATTAGAGACTGAGGCAGAATGGAACTCAGCTCAAGTTACTGTTGCATTGTGGTCATTAAAGTAGAATCCAGAACAGAAGTCAGCATATTATACTGCATATTAGTACCCAATTCTCATGTAATCTATTGCCAGATATTTGTTATTTTGCCCTCATTCAGTGTTCTTTCAGTGTATCCAGAAATGCAACTTAAATCCCCAAAATGTCTCTCAAATCTCAAAAGTTTTGCCCCAAAAAAATGTTGCTTCATTGCTTAGAAAATATATATATATATATTTATGGTAGATATATGTATAACTGCATAGAAAATTTTGCATGATTACATCATGGTGACTGAGTTGAGCATGAGGATTGGTGAGCTCTCAGATGCTCATTTAGCACTTCTGTGTTCCAAAACTTAAATCGTGGCGACCTCTACTGGCAAGATGCTGCACCTACATGTTCTTTTCGTTGCATAGCTCCCCTGCATTCCAACAGACACACAAGATAACCTCATTAGCATAAAATAGATATCATGCAACAGACAAGATAACCTTATTAGCATAAAGTAGATATCAACCATTCTGAAAACAGAATCCAGGTAGGCATAGAAAACATAATTAAGAATTGTAGTTTCGAATGTATAGTGGGAAAAGAAAGGTTTGAATTCCATGGAGAAAAATGAAACAAAACGTGCTTTTTTCTGACATACCTGCATTTGTTTAAGCCTACAAAAATGTCTTCTTGGTGAGCATGATGGAATGACATGCTGTGTGGAAATTTCTATGAAAGGGAGTGTCTTCTTTTTGAACGACATTCTTTCATTTTAAACAGATTAAGTGTGACATCAATGTGCCTTTTGAGAAGATAAGATGAGATCGACTTAACTGATCCCACGCCGGGGAGCTTTACACATTACAGAGTTAGAAATATCTCAGAGTTACCTGCAAGAAATCTGTTTTCTGTTGTTCTGACATGGCGAACATCGCAAAGGTCAACGCAAAATGTCGTCATATCTTTAGAAAAAGTGCCACACACTACTTGGCTATGACGGATTCTTGCTAATCTTAGCTGCCATCTCGTTCACAAGCCAACTAAAAGTGAAATTTACCTTACATTACATACATTACCTGATGCCCACACATCCATCACAAGGTAACATTAATGCATTTGTGAGTGTAGTATTAAAGTGATCAAAGTATTATCACCTCTAAATACTAGTTTGTGTTATTCAAACACTTTAAAATCATTTTCAAAACTTAAAAAAAAAACAATCTGGAATACTTTTCTTCCATTTTTTGTTTTAATCAACAACACATAATGTACCATTTTGTCCTTTTTGGGCTGCACTAATGTTACACTCACACTAGATGATACTAGATATCACACTGACAGAGAAGTCATCATGTGCATACACTCATTGGCTGACTTCCACTGTCGTGACAGAAAGCCAACAGGTGTAGCTTCATTTCTGTGTGGCAAATTCTATTTATGTACACACACATCCGCGTTGCAAACAGCAAGTGTGGAAAAGTCAGCTAACAAACATTTACATCTAAAATTTTCAAAGAAAACAGTGCTCTTGAACGAGCATTAACACGGTTTTGCAATAAATCTAGCATGCGGCTTCCCTCAATACATTGCTGTGATAGTTGCTGCTCTCAGCTGCTGTGCAAGACTAAACCCATTAATCTGTAAGCAAGAACTCCTCATCCTATCACAGCACATTTGACCAGGTATCACATTCATCCTGGTCAAATGTTTCCTCGTGCTTTTTCCTGCCTCAGATTAAGTTTCCTCTTGACTCTGTGATACTGTCGGACTACATCCGTAGCTCTCTTTCAAGATTTAGAGAGTTTTGCTACAGTGGCATATGTGGAGATGCATTTATTCTGGGGCAAGATGGAATTTGTACTACTGTCCAGAATCAATGTTTGAGAAAACCCCACAGAGGGTTATCTGTCCTTTAAGGATAGAAAGTGCTGTAAATATAACTTTAACAAACAATTAGTTTTAAGTCTTCCCTGGATGAATATGAATACAATATGAATACAATTAACGATCTATGTTGCCAGGGAACCAGTGACCTGATGGTGTGGAGGCAATGGACACGATGAATGAAAGTCTTAAAAAATACATTACAACACAATGAAGTCTTTTCCAACCCTTAAAATGATGTGTCTTTACTTTTACTTACACATTTGCCCTGACCCTGATCAAGTTTAGCCATTGGCTTGTTTACCTCTTAATATAGCTCCGCTATCTGTGATGAAACATGACTCCCTACGGGTGACAAGGGTCAGGGAAAGACGATCAGGTGCCCTGGGATGACTCACATATTTTCCATCGTCATGTTAGGGTTTGCTCGCCCGAGTTTAGAGCTGTTGCTGCAAGCAGGACCGTAGCAAGCAACATAGAGAAACGAAGGAAGAAAAAGTTGAGGAGATTCCTGGATTTATTGCAGAAAATCAAAACTATTCTGGAAGATCGCCTACAGATGACGATGTCTGACCAAGCCACTCAAAGGAAAACCTCTACCAACAAACACATTAAGAAGCTTCGCACCATCAGCATGGTGTGTGGCCTGGCAAACAGCTGGCAGCAGTGGGTGACGGAGAATGAGAGCAAGCAGGCCAGTGAACCCAGCGGCTGGTCTCCATCTAGTATAGGAGAACCAGCACAGGAGCCCAAAAAGCAATGGAGGAAGACTCTTCCCAAACAGACCGATCAAACGGAACAATCTCAAAATCAGACAACCCTTCCTGCAGACATTCAAAAGACTTTGAGTCCCTACAAAGAGACCCAACATGCATCTTTGGGGCAAAGTGAACAGAAGACCTCGGCTGAGAAACCAGTTGAGTCTCGTATCAAAACAAAGCAGGTGGTGAAGACTGTGACGAGTAAAGCTCAAGAGAAAAGTGCTGGCATTGAGCTCCTGACTGAGAGGATCACGAAGGAGGCCCTACCATCAAATGAGGAGATCGACAGGATGTTAAAGAAGAAAAGTTCACCCACGCGCCGCAGAAAGTGCTCAAACATGGTGTCATCGCTAACAAAAAGCTGGAAGGAGATGGAGAAAGAGCAAAAATCTGCAGAAGACCTCAGGGAGGGATGCATCAGTGACATTGATAGCAGCAATCCTGAGGCACAGAGGGACCAAGTGGACACAGACAGTGGACAAATATGTTGTTCCAAGTCTTTAAAAGAAGAGCAAAAAGGGGACTCTGAGTCTGCTGTGAGGATTAAAAGAGCTCACGTCCCAATGTGAGTATGCTCAGACCAGCACAGTGTCATCTTTCCTTCACAGTATAAAGATAGGAAGTTGGGGGAACATGGGTAGCAAACGGAGAACATAAGTAGCAAAAGGATGCACATATTTTTATGTATGCCATCAAATTTATCTTACTGAAATTGTGTATCATTAGTTACAATTATAAATTATTATATTTTAATTACATTCCTTTTACCCATTAAACAGGTAAATTAATTGGTCACACTTTAAAGCAAACTATTCCGAGCTGAAGGCAAACCATTTAAAGGAAATTTAATAGCCATTTTCACATTCTTAACCTACTTTTACAAAAATTAAAGTAAAACTTTACTTTTAATGGGTTCGTTGGTGGTGACCCAAAAGGTTAAAGGTTTCCAATCCAAAACTCATTCATCATAATGTTCCATAAAAACTACAGGCCTCATGACCACGTTATATAATATTTTTTCATAAACTTCATCTGGTGTCCCACCCAGGTACAAAAAGGAAGCGGATGATGCCAACAAGATCAATGTTCTCTCCAAGAAATACAGTGCCGTGGGAAACCTCAAGAGCCGCTGGCAGAGCTGGGCTTCAGAGCACACTGTCAACCAGAAATTAAACCCCTTCAGTGAATACTTTGACCATGAATACTCCATGTCCCTGCGCATCCAAAAAGGTGAAGACGGTTACGGGCGTCCCAAGGAGGGCACCAAAACAGCGGAGAGGGCCAAACGTGCAGAGCGACACATCCACCGTGAAATAGATGACATGTGTTACGTGATCAGGACAATGGTTGATCCAGACCCTGACGGAATGACCCGTGTCACGTTTGGACAGCTGTTTGACAGATATGTGCGGATATCTGATAAAGTGGTGGGGATTCTGATGAGAGCCAGGAAACACGGGAAGGTAGCGTTTGAGGGAGAGATGCTGTGGCAAGGACAGGACGATGCAGTAATCATCACTCTGCTGGTGTGATGTAAACGCAGTCGAAGCTGCGTGGGAAATCTTTGTACATGTACTTTCCTGTGGTTTGGAGAACTTGCTTTGCCCAGTGGAATAATACTGGCCCTTTTCAGGCAATGTTAAGAGGGGTATTAAAGTTGACCTGAGCCTATTCAATGCAAATATACAAAAAAAGAAATGAATGTTTCTCCTACAAAACTTGGTGGATGAGGTGATGTAGATTGTCAGTATTTGTGCTGCTATTTTTGGAAGATACTTCAAGAGTCCACTTGTCAGTGTTGTGTAATTACAAGTTTTATCTGCACACTGACTGAATTAATTTTGAATGACAGGTTTGCCATTCACCTAGACTGTAATAAATTGTCATTACCATCAATAAGAATTTTGCATGGCTCATATCTCAACAATAGGTTTAAGTAATGTAGCATCTTGCGTCTTGTTTTTTAAGGTGGGAAGCTCATTGATTATTCATGTTGTACTGAAAGGAAACACCAGGTTTCAGTCCGGTTGTATCAACTTTATTGTACCATGTTAGCAGTTTGGAACTGTCTTCTGGTTGAGGCACAACTACAACCTCATGTTGCAGCTATAAACTGGCAAAAACACACATGTAAATATTATGTAGGTCATGCGGATATGTCAAATCACATTAGTTTTTATTCATCGAATCTCTTCTCTGCAGTGCTTGTGGTTTCATCCTGTGGTCTGGCACCAATTCAAGTGCCACAATTCAATTGCATGAGGTTATTTCCAGGAAACAACTTCAAAACTGCTCAAATTAAGTTCATTTTTTACCTTGAAACCTGGGTATTTTCGTCAATGCATGGGAGACATTTTTTATTCCGTTTACAATGAAAGTTAAAACCATTTTTTGAGTTTCTTTTATGGGTTAAAAATGTGAGGGCGTGCGTCGAGAAAATTTGTGGTCATAAAACCACATATAATGTATTTAGTCAGCAAACATTCCAATAGTCTCATGAGTTGACAATGAAATATTTTCCAGGAAATGTACAACGAATATTCGTTACGCTAAAAAATATGAGCCATTACCAGAAAGCCCAACCCATTGCATGTCATTTCCTTGAGAACGTCCTGAACTGGCACCAAGCCATCAGTCTATCAAAAAGCCTAATTCAGTCAGTCAGCTATACTATCAATTAAGTTGCTACTCCACGGGTAGAACAAGTTGAGAAGAATCCAACTGTAAACACACTGAGACGTCAACAGCTTTAACAATAATTAGTCTACTATAAAATATGGGCAAACCTTTCTGGACAAAGCGAATGTATGAAATGCCGTTTTTTTTCTATAAACACATTTTTAACACGTAAATGTTTTCTGTTGCGTCTGCTTAAGGTATTTTTTATACACGGTGTGAGCAATATATCAGACATAAAACAGACAGATAATTCAACATTTTCATTTGCCAACAGTCATTAATAAAATTATACGAATGATTCAATAAATTGTATGCAAAATAAAATAATAGTGTGTGTTACTTCCCCCCACAGAATGCTTTTTGTTGCCATCGTTGCTCTGCTGGCAGCCTCTGCTTTGGCTGACTGTAAGTGGCCAAAAGTCACTGATTGCTTGAAAATAATCAAGAAAAATAGAGAATGACGGTAAACTTAGCGCCTATAAGTAAGAAGAATGATAATAGTGAAAGTGTAACTATAAGGTGTGACCTGAAAAGAGTATTTGTCTGTAATTTATATTTTTACTCTTACTAATTTTTTATAAACCAACATTTGCCTGGCAGTTGGCATGCCATCAAAATAGCCTTACCCACCTCAATATTTCTCTTCCCTTACCGCCATGTTTTAAGTATTGCGCCTTAGATCACATAATGATTACATTGGGGGTCTCAAAAGATCTTGACTCATATTTTAAACTCTTCTGCATGTCTTCCCAGATGCAAGGAGCTTCAAAGACAAAGATCAAGGAATTTCCCATCATCAGCTGGACTTGGTGCCTCACCTTGACAAACAAAACATGTGATGTGATGGTATGTGTAAGATGAAGGGCGACACCCATTTCTTTAGTTCCTCGTTCTTTGCTTTCGGTCAGAGCAATACTTAAAGAGATCTAAAAAACTAGAGCAGCATGCACATCAACTGACTAACAACTCAGAGTGAAGCCGGTCACTTTGAGTAGCAGCTTGACATGACAATGGCGAATCTGTGAGTATGACATTTGCTGTGATTTTTCTTATGACTTAGCACTGTCATTTATGATTTTTTTGTTCAATATCAAACCTATTATCTGGATTATATGCACAAACAAATTATTATTATTGGTAGAATTACGGCTTGAGTATTTTACATAGGTGTATCTTCTGTAGAGTGAAAGAAATAACAGCTAAGAATAACTATAAAAAATCACACAATAACTATAACTACTATTTCATCCATTTGTTTCACAGAATGCTCCACGTTACCCTCGTCTCTCTGCTTGTTGGTTGTGCTTTGGCTGACTGTAAGTTTATATGTAATATTTACCTGAATCTAATTCAAAGAATTATACTGAGCGATTCAAAACTTAAGTGAATATTCGATTTGACACACACTCTTTGTTGCAGATACTCAGGTGTTCATTTATCTATTTCTCCACTAAACAGCCAACAACACCGCAACTCAGTACTACCACTACTCCCCAGCAGTGGGCACAGGATCTGGAGTTTCTTTCAGTCTGACAGGCACAGGAAGGATTACCGGTGTCCGGGTGTGGGAGAACTACAGCAGCTATGTCCGAGGGTGAATATCAAACATGAATAGTGATCACAACGACAGAGGAAACGTAACCTAACACCTCAACCATCTTGGTGTACACAGAATACATACCAAAAATCTCATGTTAAGGTTACGTTAGTATTTTTACCTTTAGTGCTACTACTTGAATTATTGTTACATGTCAATTACCACTTCCGACATTTTTTTTTTACTCTCTTTTTCATCAGCATTCAGCTCCGCTTTGGCTTCATTTGGTCTGATGTCATTGGCTCTATATATGGCGAGGCCAAAGAAATAGAGTTGTATGAGGATGAGGCCATCATCCAGATTTCTGGAAAGTATAATAGCTACCTCTACTCAGTTGAGTTCATCACCAACAAATCCCGCTCCCTGCATGCTGGCAATCCCGTTGGCCACACCTTCAACATGTATGCTGGGCACAGGCAGGCCGAGCTATTCATCATCAGCGGCTACCACCAAGGATCATACATCAGATCCTTTGGAGCTCACTGGACCATACTGTCGTCACCATCGATGGCCTAATGACAACAACCTCTCTCAGTCTCTCACTTTTATTTGGCATCATATGTATTTTTGTCTTTCTTGATTCCTTCACAGTCGCTGCCTGAATTACTTGAATTGCTTAAATTTGATTTTTTTTTTTTTTTGTATTTTCCATCCTGGGTGATCATCATTAAAATATACCCATTTTTTAAGGCGAGTCTGTGTGAGTGACCATATGACAGCTTGTAAATTGTTGAGGGACTTGACAATGATCTGGTCTGAGGTCACACAGCGCCCTCTATTGGTCGTTAATTGCCACTGTGAAATAAGAATTACTGCTACTGTATATACTTTTTTGTTGCACTACACACTAGAAAAAACACAACTGTTGAAAAAAAATGAATAAAATGTAGTTATGATAAATCCTTTGGTCTGTACATTGGTCATTTGTTTAGATTTTTATTCTATTTTATTGCAGCTCTATGCAATGAGCTCTTTACATGAATGACTTCCAGCGGTGATGGTAAAAATGTGTCACATTAATCAGCCCAAACGTAGTTAATAATAGAGTTAATAAAACTGTGACAAAAAAAATGAGTCGATTGTTGAACAATACAGTGATCAGCGCAAAGATGTCACAGCAAAGGTGTTCATTTTAGCATGAACAAACAGTGAACTGTGGAATAAAGGGCCAAAACGGGTTCTATTTTGAACTAAAATTGTATTTTATCCGTGGAAATAAAGGACTGTGCGGCTCTGTAAGAAAATCGCATCTTTTTTAAACGAAGCTGTTCAGCACTGTCAGGGCATGTTATAAAAATTACCTGGCATAAGGTGAAAATTTATATCAGGTTTATGTAAATTAAAATGACTATGATGACGTGATGAGTCCTCTGGTGGGAAAACAATGATGCACATCTTAAAAAAACAAAAAAACATATAATCACAAGAATAAAACAGATAACCAGCATACAGAACATATTTTAAAGCAGCCACAGGAATTGCACAACAAAGAAAAAGGAACAAAATAACAACTTCATACAATGCAAAACAAACATTCCAGATGTTCATGGACTGCATGATGATATGGGCACAGGTTCAAGACAAACAAAGTTTGGAGCCAACAAGCCTCAAACCAGCAGGTAACCACTTTCTTAAAAAAACAAATGTCTTACCTTGGAAAGTCAGACACGCTTGGAGCTGCTTTGGTAGATTGAAATCATTTCCAGTGTCCTGAGTGTTAATATAATCCCAGATGTCATTAGGAACATGAATGAGCTTTCAGGAGTTTCCGGCCGTCAGAGCTTCACAATTAAGCAGCAACGTCTTCGATGTAAAGTAGAGACGTCACATTCGAAATTAGTTTTGTGAAAAGATTAACTTCACTTCGCTAAAGTTTAGGAAATGCAGATTTTGATTTCACTCCGCGACGTCTTTTTTTCAAAACGCACCGATCACCTTCATGCTGCAAAATAAAACGTAATGGGGCGCCATTTTTGGATGAAATGAAATTCATTAAGAAATGATTCACAATATTTAAAAAATATCAGTGGTGGGTCCGTCAGGGCCAGCAAGGCCTTCTCTGCTGGCCTAAACACTGTCAGAATTTCTGACCTACATTTACAACCTAAATTCTAATATTTGTTCCATGAAATTGTATTAATTTATTCTCAACAATCTGTTCTCTTCATTTCGTAGCGTTTCTCTTCCTGTTCTGCTTCCCGTACGTGTACGTGGATGTTAGATTTTTTTGTCCAATCAGATTTCAGCCCCTCTGTGCTGCCATGTCAATCTAATCTGCCCAGGGCCTTCACAATCAATACTGCTGGCCCATGCAACTTAAACTATACTAACAATGGACTGTTTCTTTAACCAATCAGATTTCAAATTCGCCTCTCAGGTCCAGCTAGCTGGCCCACATTGACGTCAGCATTTTTCTGTCCTCTGATTGGTTGGTCAGAGCAAAACTATTACAGCCAAGTTCGACTAGCAAAACACGTCTGTAGCGATCTGCACCCATTCATACATTTGAGTTAGAATTTTTTACGCCAAACGTCACACACGGATACACATAACCAGTAATTAAGTTAAAATATTTACGCTATTTTTATTAAATTTAAAAGCATTATTAAAATGTGTTTTCCTTCTTGATGACAGGGGACTGTGGGACTTTTTGCAATCCAACTTCCTGTTTCCGTATGCACAGATTTCTGGTGGATTTTACGAAAGAACTCGAACAAATACAAACAATAGTCTGGATAATATTCGATCTAATCTATCACCGATGAGTACATTCTTTTTCCTTTTCACCTTTAAACATATTTGTCAATAAAATGTACAGCAATAACCGATTATTATTCTGCCTGCTTTTAAACTTTATTAACAGAGACACAACTTTACACCTTTATTCAACTACGGATTAATTTATTTATTGTAGACGCAATTTTGCGTATGTATATGGTCCAAATAGAGTTTCTGGTCCAAAAAAAAAATAGATGCAATTTTGAACAAAAAAAAAAAACAATATTGGAAGAAAAAATAATCAGTCAGCAGAATTTTGAACTTTGTACCTTCTTTTTCCTGTGCTGCTCATCTTTACCCACAAGAGATTTTCACATTCAATTTGATTCTCTCTGGATAAATAAAGATGAATGAAAATTATTCACCGTGACATTGTAAGCTCACCGAGCCAGAAAATACAGATACCAGGAAGTAGTCCTACCCATTGCATGTCATGTCCTTGTCACGTCAGTCTACGGGAAAGCCCAGTAAATGGTGCCATGGAATGCTGCTGGTAGCACTACAAATAAAGTGGCATCTCCACAGGTGGAACGAGGTGAAAGGAATCGAGCTGTACACACTGATTCTGAGACCGCATGCACACTTGAGCTGTGAGTATTTGCCATTACCACTTCAGATCATTTGTTTACTAGAAATTATGGGCAAACCTTTCTGGACATAGCAAATGTGTGAAATGTTTTTGTTGTATAGTCCCAGTTTTTTATGTGTTTACATTTTCTGTTCATCTGCTTAAGGTCATTTTTGATCACAGTGTGACCAACAAATCAGACAGGTGAGAATTCAACATTTTCATTTGCCAACAGTTACCCATAGAATTATACAAATGATTCAATAAAATGTATGCAAAATTAAATAATAGGATTTGTTGTTTCCCCCCACAGAATGCTTTTTGTTACCATCGTTGCTCTGCTGGCAGCCTCTGCTTTGGCTGACGGTAAGTGGCAAAAAGTCACGCATTGCTTGAAAATAATCGTTAAAAATAGAGAATGATTATAAACTAATTGGCTATCAGTAAGAAGAAATGATAATAGTGAAAGTGTATCTGTTGTCTCCACAGACCAGCATCAGGTCTTCACCTTCTCACCAGCAGTGGGGTCAGCATCTGGATCTGGCTACAGTCTGACAGGAACAGGGAGGATCACTGGTGTACGAGTGTGGGAGAACTACAACAGCTACATCCGAGGGTGAATATCAAACCTTAAATATGCCAAACATTTTGGTGGCACAGATGAAAATAGTAACCTCAGTGCTAGTGCCAACTTAACCAGTTACCTTGACAGTTTACCATCCTGGTCAGAACTTTGAAACTTTAGAGGTTTCCTAGTGACCATGCTTCAGTAGCACCTGCTTTTTCTGTCATAAACCAGCATTAGAGTGTGACATATTTTTCTATTTTGCCTTCTTCAGAATCCAGCTTCGCTTCGGCTCTGCTTGGTCTTCAATTGCTGGTTACGGCTACAACGACGCCAAGGAGATAGAGTTGTATGAGGGAGAAACCATCATTCAGGTTTCCGGGAAATGGGGGCACTATGTGAATTCGTTGGTGTTCAGGACCAGCGAAGGCCGTGCGCTGTATGCAGGGCAGCCCAGAGAACACACGTTCAACATGTATGCAGGCAACAGCAAGGCAGAGCTGATCATGCTCAGTGGGCGATACCATGGAGCATTGACGTCCATTGGGGCTCATTGGGGTGTGGTTCCAGCCTCAAACAGCAGTTTGGGGCATTGAGACGATTTCTTTTCAGCCCGTTTTAATGTACACAAAGTACACTGACACTACTGGCTATCTGGTGTAACTAACATGTTTTGTTTGTGGACTAATAAATTGATTGCCTTATTTTTTCTGCTGTGTTGCACAACAAGAAATCAAACAGAAAAATCTGCTGAAACTTATTTTCACTGTCAGGCCAGTAACTTTTATTGTGTTTAACCACCTGTAAAATAAAAAATAATGCAACGATTTAAGAAATGGCTGCCTGATTTTATACACTGTAGCATGAAGGGTATTCACTACAGCACATCTCTTCACACTGTTTGCCTAGAAGACATGACGAATAATCACTATTATACAATAATAATAAAAGTTTTAAAAACAGACTCTTGGGATTTATGTAGGTGCCTGATTTATTTAAGTGAAATTAACTTTGAAGAAACTTCATAAATAACAAACAATAACTTAGATATCAAAATCTAATCTCCCAACTTGTAATTTTTGGATCTGCCCCAGGACCTGGATCAGCATTATGCCATGACCGCCCCACCAAGTTTGTTATTATCATTCTTTGACTCCTTTGCCAGGACCAATAAAAAGGTGTGTACGTAAATTGTCTTTAACCCATTAAATACTGTTAAATGATGTTGTCATCAAGTACATTTCATTATTAGTAGTAGTAATAATAATAATAATAATAAATTGAATATATAATATATTGTATATAGCGCCTATCAAAGAACCAAAGGACACTTTACAAAGTGGGCAGTCACAAATTATACTAATAATAATACTGAGGAAAGCTGTAACTGAGTAGTGTAAGAGAGTGATGGGTAGAGAGAGTTTGTTAGCTGAGGTTAAAGGCCTCGATGAGCAGGTGTGTGTGTGTGTGTGAGTTTCTGTGTGTGAGTGGCGTGTCTAGTTTGTTGTTGTTTCATCACATGAATGAGGAAGTGCAAACTGGTTCAGTTAAAGAAGCAATGAATTTAAACAGACAATAATCATTTCTAAGACAAATCATTTTGTTTTGATTTCATAACCCCAAATCCATATGAGTGATGTTTGGTGAATAAGGATTCTGTGAAGCTTTAGTCTTGTCCCTGGTTTCGGTTCCAGGTCCACGTCCAACTCCTTATTTTCCCCGATCAACACATGTATTCAGTCCATGCCTGGGGTTAGATGAAAGGCTTTCATGTGATAATCATATTGTATTTCTGTATTCGCAAAATATGAAATAGTAAAATAGAATAGTTAATTGCATTTAATACATTTTGGACACAGTATTTTGTCACTTATTTTGATACAAGTACAAGAAAATGTGTATTATCAAATTATGCTTTCTTGTACTGCGTCTTTAAAAGGACACCTGTTGGGATGCATTTGCAGTGAGTAATTCGATCATTTGCATGGCATTAAAGGTCATCATTGCAGTCATCAGTTTGCTCCAGCGCAGTGATTATCACTAAGGAGGTGAGCAAACTCATCAGAGCAGAGTAATATAATCTCGCTAGGTCACATTGACAAAATAAATGATTGCACAAGTGTTGTTTTAATAACCACAGTGTGTTGGTATTTATAACGCTAACACCCTTTTGTTTAGTTTGGAGCAATTTTAAAAACAAATGACTGAGGGCACAGACACAGAAGCACATAGACACGCCATCGGTGAGTATGACCTTGTTTTGATACTTTGCTGTGATTTGTTCAATATCAAACCTAATATCTATATAACAGATACAAGCAAATCTTGATTATCAGCGCTATAAAATGATCTTGTGTCTATCTAAAGGTGAATCGACGTAGTGGAAAAAAAGAAAATCAGACAGGTACGAATCACATCGATCACTCAGTGTAGAGTAATGATTCGCACAATCTTAATGATAGTGAAAGAAAGAAATTGACGGCAAAGAATAACAGTAATATTTCACAGAGTAAATCATTTCATCCATTTGTTTCACAGAATGCTCTTCATCAATCTCCTCGCTCTGCTCATTGCTTGTGCTTTGGCTGACTGTAAGTTTATATGTAATATTTACCTGAATCTTTTGGTTTTTGTTAGAAATTTGGGAATTTTGAAAAAACTTAAGTGTATATTCGATTTGACACACACTCTTTGTTGCAGATACTCAGGTGTTCATTTATCTATTTCTCCACTAAACAGCCAACAACACCCCAACTCAGTACTACCACTACTCCCCAGCAGTGGGCACAGGATCTGGAGTTTCTTTCAGTCTGACAGGCACAGGAAGGATTACCGGTGTCCGGGTGTGGGAGAACTACAGCAGCTATGTCCGAGGGTGAATATCAA
>OMNV01010913.1:32312-47525 GCA_900303265.1 Brotula barbata | reverse complement strand
TGTGCACCCTCGCGTACACGACCATGCAGCATTCTACACATACGACCGTGCGCGCACTGCAGAGCTGGCAGGGACACGTCCTCCCATGCATCTGAGGTCGCTGTATGTCCACACACAGGTCATCCTGTGTTTTACTCTTCAGAATGGAGGATTCAGATATTATTCTCTTCGTTTACTACGATGCACGAACATCTTCTTCATATCTCCTCAGCTCTGACTCACTGTGGTCAGTCAACGTCATTTATCTGCTTGAGTCGCTTATGATATGAAGATGAGGCATCTGTCCGACCTCTGGACTCATAGTGCCATCTTGTGTCTGAAAAGCTTCATTTTCAAACCACGTTCTCTCTGCTGTGGTTGACGTTTCAGTGATACATGATTAATACAGATTTGTTAAGATTTCAGTGGTTTCATGATCGTTTTATAACACTGTTTCATGTTATAGCATTTGATTTGATCATCATATAAATAATGTAGTGAGAATTAGAATTTATAATCTGTGTATAGGGCATTTGTTGGCATTTATGCCTATTGACACTGGTAAATTACTGGTCCACTAAAACGTAAACATTTCAGTGATATCTGAAGGCTTTTGGAATAATTTAAGTAAAGAAATTCCTGAAATATATTACAGCAACAATTACTTTTTCAAGCTATAGATTGTATTATAGATAGTGCCATTTTATCCAGCTTTTCCCAGAATGTATTCCGATATGTTGTTCTCGTTGGAAGCATCACAAAATTACAATAAAGCTGAAGTGACAATTTGTAGTTATAAAACACTGTCAGTTAGAGGTTTAGTTAATCCCAGATCCAGATATTGATCCTGATCCTGATTATGATTTAAATATACACCCTGACTTTTTGCCTGACAGTAAATTAACAAATGCGTCTCAAACCATGCAGCTATCAGTAGACTGTATCTAAGACTGTTCAGCTTCAGTCAGTTTTCATGTTTTCTATAGTTAGGGCTAAATATACAGACGCTAAACCATCCGATTTCTCTGGAATGACAGTGAAAATCTGGCTGGTTTATAGAAAGCAAATTTTATAATCGTTCCTGTTTCGCCTACAAACTGTATTTGCTGTCTTTGCACAACACGCTGCCGTACGCCCGCCTCCATCTCCCCACCATAAGCTTGTTGTAGCTGATGGAAACATAAAAATGTTATAAGAGGGAATTTGATAGGTAAAAGAAACGTCCCGTTATGTCAGCGTTGGAATAATTACTGTCTCCAATTAGGTTGTCTTGTCTCATCTTGGCTACACAATACCTGGAACCCAACCAACAGGTTTGACATCATAGGAAAGCCATGAGAGCGCCGCTTCAAAGCCTTTCTCAGGCCTGTGGTTGACACGATGATGATGATGATGATGAGGATAATGAAGATGATGATGCTGATATGGGGATCTTAGACAGTGACTGACAGTACATGTAACTGTGTGTTTTTTAGGGTAAACCAGGTAATCCAGGCAGCATCGGGGAGAGAGGACCGCACGGCGAACCAGTAAGAACTTCATAATGACTTTGTCAAAATCTCTGACTCTCTAGAGAAATTGTTTTTGATGAGAATTTTTATTGCATTTCCCTGAAGATTATTTTTCTTCTTGATGTGTTGAGTATCATATCGTGCAAATTTTAGCCGAAAGCTTCCTGGTTTATATTTGATCTGTGAAAACTTTGGACCGTTAAGGTTTTTCAAGGATAGGATTTAAAATAAAACTATCAAGATGGACCCATAAGTGAACAGATGAAGAGATGAAGGGGTTTAAGGATCCTATTTTATTTATGTAGTGAAACGTCCATTTTCTTGACTCCCTCTTGCCACCAGGGGGCACTTTGTGTACCACTAGCAGTGCATGTACCACAATTTGAGAACCATTGATCAAAACACTTGAGAAGCTCCAGCTTGTTTGTTTTTATTCATGTCAAAGGAGCGATGATCAACAAAAAAGATCAACAACAAACTGTCTTTTGTCCATGATGTCTCTTCACCTGTCTCATAGCTCCTTCAGATTTGTCTTCTGTGTCCTCTCTCCTGTCTTCCTCCTCTTTCATACACGCTCCAGACCTTGTCTCTTCCCGTTCTCAGTTTCCCTGGAAGTCTGCCGACCCCCTCGGGGCCATCAGGAATGTCAAACAATCATACACAAATATTTATTTGAGTGTGAGGTTCCATCCGTGCCAGTAGGCAGGCCGGGTTCATGTTATGGGTCTCGTCTTGCTCTTGGCTGGTCGTCCATGTTCCCCCTGGCTGTCTCAGCTCACACATTTACATTTTAAATGTACCTGTTTGTTTTAGCGGGTTGTGTATTATGTCTGCAACAAGATCATGCTGCTGCTCGTGAACTCAGTTGGTCTACTGCTGGTTATTTTTCCTCCAGGGCCCTAAAGGACCTCCTGGAGATGCTGGGCCTGATGGAGAGCAAGGACATGAAGTACATTTCATGAAATATTTATGGCTCTTAATTCATGCATTTTTGTGGATTTGTGGGATTAAACATGTTTGGTCACCTTTTTCTTCCTCTCTTTCACTCTCCTAGGGTGAGCCTGGTGCAGAAGGGGAGCCGGGTGCTATTGGAGAGCCAGGTTTAAAGGTCAGTACATCCCTGCACCTCAAAACTTCGGTCGTGATGGGCTTCAGTCCCTAGCAGCCCGCAGTGATGTGAAAGGCTGTGATCACAGCCTGTAGCCTTGGGCGAGACAACAGGTTTAACACTGTGTGTGTGTGTGTGAGTATATTTGTTTTTGGAGCTCCTGAGCACCCCTTTGTTTTGTGTCCTCATAGGGAGAAGTTGGATCACCAGGGGTCGAAGGGGAGCAGGGACAGGAGGGATTGAGAGTAAGTTGCTGTACTGATACCTTCTTATAATAATAATAATAATAATAATAAGCTACATTATAATTATTACAACATTTGTTGTTATAATTTATTTATCTTGAGGAATGATCTCTTACAGAGAGATCCATCCTGTGTTCCCCACACTGTGTAGCCTCACAAAAAAGCCATTTAATGTACAAAGGAACTCTAAATATTTCAGTTAAATTCACATTTTTTAGTTTTAGTTATGAGTATTGGATAAAGTTGGGGTTGTATTGATTTGACACGTCTTGTATTTATAGGGTCCACCTGGTCCCCCTGGCGAAGACGGCCCCCAGGGGAAAGATGGAACCAAGGTAAACATGACGTACAGCAAGGTCTTGTTTACATTGATTTTAAAAATGTGATTATGTTGCAAGACAACAAATCATCATGTGCACAACTAAATGTGACAGACGGTGATTGTGTGATTGAAAACGTAATAATCTGAGTGTGACCTGCACACACATGTCCTTGATGGACAGACTCAATCTCATACTGGGATTACACAGCACGTCATGTGTAGAATGTAACAATTGTATTGATTTCATGCATGGATGCAGCGTGATCTCAGTCCTGTAGCCTGACACTGATTGAGTTATAAAGGAAAATACAGTATGTAAAAATTACGAAAATAACTAGTCATATACTGTATCTTGCACATAGGGGCCTACATCTTCTGTTCGTCCTTTTAGATCAGCATCTGAACACCTCAGCTTTTGTGCGTCCTCAGCAACCTGAAAATTATTAAATCTGGCATCATCTCTTTCTGTCTCTCTCTTTCACACACACACACCCACACACACACATTCAGGGTGAACCTGGTGATCGCGGCCCACTCGGAGAGCCAGGGGACAGAGGAGTAGAAGGAAACCCTGGTCCCCCGGGACCGGCTGGAGAGCCAGGGAAACAGGGCTTTCGTGTAAGTTTATAAAATGTACTTGAAATGCTCTTTTTTTGTCCGACATGTTGATTTAACAAAGAGCAGTTCACAAAAAGCGTGATTTAGATTTCTATCCTGTAATGAAGTGTACACTTTGAGTTTAGTTTCCTGGACAGTAAAAGTGGATTGAAGTCAGTTTGTTGCACCACATCACAGAGGGGACAGATGGATCACACTCTATTCTCTGAGGCAGAGAGAAATAAATCACACCATCAAATCTGTTGGTAAAAGTGTCTTTCCATGAAGATAGTACCCTTGAAGCCCAGTAGGGGTCAGTCTTCTCCTCAACAAAGACTCGATGCCATAGATCGAGGATTTTGGGAGCTGTCAGTCAAAGCATCCTCCAAGTGCCTGGCCTGTTTGTTTTGAGACAGAGATTCCCATCTGCTCATGACCATTTGGGGGCTGGGGGGGCAGGAGGGGTCAGGAAGGGTCAAGAAACTTGAGGCTACATAACAGCCAGCAACACAGAGCTCAGTGGGAAAACACAGTTGACCTTTGCAGAAATGACGTGCAGAAAATAAGTTATTCACACATTCATACTTGTTAATAAAATTACAATTGATGTTTCTGAAAAAGGAACACCAGTACAAAGGAAATCAAAAATAAAGAAATGAACAAAAACATCTGAGAACTTAAGAAGAAATGGTCAGACAGGGATGTGGGAAAAAGAATCAATGAAATAGAAATTAAATGAAAAAAATATAGGGAAACAACAAGCATACAACAGACCAGACCCTAGCTGGTACGAGAATCTTAAGGTCCTGGTTCGAATCCATGGTTGACCGTGGTCCTCTCTGTGTGGAGTTTCCATGTTGTCCCCGTGTCTGCGAGGGTTTCCTCCAGGTACTCTGGTTTTCTCTCACTAGATGAATTTGAGTCTCTGAATTGGCCATAGGTGTGAAGGGGAGTGTAATTGACTTCTATGTTTCAGCCCTGTGATAGACTGGTGACCTGTTTAGGGTGAAGCCTGACTACTGACTGCTGGGATAGGCTCCTTCCCTACCACAACCCTGACATGGATAAGGGGTGTAGATAACATAAGATAAGATAAGATAAGATTGCAAGACTGCAATGAACAAAACAATCACAAATGGACAGGAAGACATTGTGCCTCCCACAATTCTTTCTTTTTTCCACTCCCAATTTGTATCTAGATGGATTTTGCTTTGCTTCTGGGCTCTACCTTCATTCTTAATCAGTGTATCAATCTGTGTGAGAGGTACAATCAGGATTCACAGATTGTTGATCACAACAGATTGACTATGAACAACAGACAGCTGTGTCCCTCCTGGAAATGTGATGTTTCTAGTTAAAGATCTGAAGATCCATGGACATGGAGAATGTGTATTGTCGCCCAAAGTGTTGACCGGTGCATCACTGCCCTTAGTAATAAAACCGATGTTGAAAGCATGTGGTCATCGTCTCATGCGTCTCCTATTACAGGGGCAGGAAGGAAAACCAGGGCCCCCAGGGAACCGAGGACGGCACGGCAAGAAGGTGAGGGCTGTGATGTTCACCAGCACTTTTTCCGTATTTTCTGAGCCGTAAAACAAAGGAAGGAACAAAGGGATCCGATCCAAGGCTCCTCGGCATTCAAGTGGTTCCAGAGAAACATTCAGTCATCAGTTTCACGGCGCGGGTCAACTGTAAGGTTGTTGACTCAAGTTCTGAGAAAATAAACAAATCACAGGATCCAGCAGTCAAGACATAAACTTTAGGTTTTTATGATCCTGTTTTTCACCAGACCTCAGCTTTCATCTTGAAAAATAAAGTGCAGCTGATCAGACAGTGTTGGTTCCAGATATCCAGACTGTTGTGAATTTATTTAGTATACACACACATGCATATCATTGCAGCCTTTCTAGCCTCAGATGTAAGTTGGTACATTTTGTCCCACATTCTGTCCCCCTCTTTCCTCACCAACGGGAGGGTCCATTCGATATAGTGAACGCCTGCTGTCGTGGAGGCTCGAACCACTCGAAGAATGTTTCTCCCACCCAGTTTTTGCCTTTTTTGCCATTTGTCATCCTGACACGTTCTCTCTTCCCAGGGAGAAAGAGGTCCTGCAGGGCTTGTGGGTGAGATGGGCTCACGAGGAGACGCTGGTCAGCCAGGCGAGGCGGGACTGAAAGGTGCCAGGGGAACCAGAGGCCCGCCAGTGAGTGTCTGCTCGTCCTATCTTTACCTTCAGTTATGATCGTTTGTCTCATCACTTTGAAGGCCGTAGTAAATACAACTTATTAAAATGGGGACGGTTCAGTCTTGTTATATGTGAAGATTTAACAACAACAACCAAATATTTGACTGACATATATTTGAATCTTTACTGTTATGTGATGTGGGTTCTGGTGTAATGTTGGGGGATTCCAGGTCAAAGGTTCAGGGCTGTTTTTAATCTCAGTTCCTGAATTTGACTACTGAAATTCTAATATAGTCAGCCTCTGGTGGATCATTGGTTCACACCAGGGGTTTTCAATCTATGTTTGACTCATGGACCTCCTTCCCTCCTGACACTGTCACTGTGGACCTCTGATGTAGGGGAGGGGGGCCGGGTCAGGAGAGGAGATGAGGTTTTTTCTTACCTGTTAGTGAGGTTTCTAGGTGTAGTGAGTCGGATACAATCTGTTCCTTCTGGGTGAACAGGGACAGTCTCGTCCTTTGCCGTCTAAAAACGACATCACTGAGGTCATTGTCAAGGACCACCTGCAATACCTCGTTTGACCACCGGGGTCTGCGTGAGAGTCTACTGTATCTTTACGGAATTCTCGTTCAGACTAATTTCCTTCCTTGTAATTCCAATAAAAATGAACAGCGGTGTCAGATTATTTCGTCATCACTAAAACTTGACTTCAAAAACAAAGTTTGGTCCTCCAAACAGCCTCCTTTGTTCCAGACCCGAGCATAAGCAAGAAAAAAAAACTGAAAAAAACATTTGTTTCTTATAATTTCGCAGAGGAAGACAAAACCACTCAGCAGAACCACTTAGACTGTGTTGTGATAGCTGCGGAGGAAAGACGAATATCCTCCTGTCATAAAACAACTCTGGTCACAAGATTAGGGGCTGCATGGCAGCCTGTCTGAGTCCAAGGTTATATTTAACTGAACCAGAGTGGAAAAGCAAAACAAACAGCACTGTGTCTGATTCATGGTCACATTTTGAGACTGTTTTCTGCATGGCTTCCAGGGTCAGCCTGGAGTCATGGGGCTTGAAGGGCAACCAGGATTACCGGGATATGCGGTGAGTTTATCCTACCTCTGCGTTGTCTGTGATCACAAAACGTCTTCAATTCCTGACAGTTGGGTGATTTGCCCACACATCCCGCTGTGTTGACATTCCTCTCTAACAAAGCCAGATGAGAAGAGTTTGTCTCAAACCAAGAACCAACTGAAATCCTACAGTTGTACGCAGCTAATTTTGTAATCCGGTTAAGGTTGAGTACAGCAGCTTCTTGCCTGGTCAGTGCCAACATCCCTGGTTTGAAGTTGCATAACTTTCTCAGAGCACCTGAAGTTCATTTAGTCCCTTTTTTGCCAATGTGTATGTATGTGATTATACAGCCTTTCAAACGTGCTTACACTTCACTTGAGTTGCTGAGGGATTTGTGAGCCCTTGCCAAAAATGAAATCCCTCAATGACAGAATGTAAGATCTCCTCTACAAAGCAGCGTGTTTATATTAAAACCTTAGATTAAGATCCTGACAGCCTTTACAGATGAACATGCTGCTGCCAATAGAAGTACGGTGGCTACGTGCGGTCAAGTAATCTGCTTTCTTGATTGAAGGGTCATCTTGGGAAACCAGGGCCAATAGGAACACCGGGGCCTAAAGGTGAAAAGGTAATGTGACACCTGGACTTCCTGTTTTGTCGTTGACTGGATTGCGCTAAATGCCTGGTTATGGAGTTTTGTACGTCTGTGTGTTTGTTCCTTTCCAGGGTTATCCAGGCGAGGACAATAAGACCCCAGGACCTCCCGGGCCCTTAGGTGAACCAGTAGGTCTTGCTTTCCTTTAAAATCTCCTTTCCAGTCTTTGTCTGTTTGTTGTACCAAGACAAACTTATCCAAAGAGAACTCCTGATCAAAGTTTAGCTGTGAACTCGTTTCCAGTGTGCCCCAGCTCTCCACAATATTTTTCTCTTGATGTGCTTCATAAATAGGGATTCTAAGGATCACCCTGTGTGGTTTCACATCTTATTCATTCATTCATCATGACCTGAACTCATCTATCTCAGGTCTCACATGGTTTTTCCACTTCAGGATGAAAGCCGAGCTTTGTTTTTGTCCCAGCGTGGACCCAGACCCTCCCAGTGTGAACACTGAAAAAGGAGCCTTTGATTGCTGAACTGAGTTTCATTTGAAGTCTATATTGACCTTGAGTTACCTTGAGGATTCTGCATATTCTGTAGTGGCCAACAAAACAAAATCCAATATGAAGATAGATCAAAGTCTTTGCACTTTGTACACTCAGGCCTACGAAGCAGAGGTGTAGATAGAGACGTACCATAGCAGTACGACAGAATTATGGATTTGGCACAATGTTGAACACCGTACAGAAGCTCACAAAGGTAACCACTGTTCTAAAAGAAGGTTTAACCTGACATTAGTCCAGGAGTGACTCATACGTCGGTGTCATGTGCGTTCGTGTTCAGTATATACACCACCTGTCTTCATCTGTACATGTCTGTGTGTCTGTCCAGGGCCCCGCGGGCGAGCGAGGGGAACGTGGAGAACCTGGGGATGAAGGATTTCAGGTAGGCACAAACCATTATACCAACATCAAAGATACGACACGGTGAATCCTCACAGAATTTGTTGTTATTGTTGCTGATATGAGATGACGGTAGCCCACACATGGTGTTTCTAAACGCCCAGGCAGAAGTTCTGTGTGTAATCTGATGTTGCTGTCACCTCATCATGCCTCACATGCACAAGATAACACTTGACATTTTAAACATATACACGCACACCTACACACTGTGTCAACAGTTGAGGTCCTGATTCCACCTTTGGTCCGTGATGGTGTGTTTGGGCTCACAGTCTTTTTCCTAATATACAGTCCATCAGTAGGAGGAGCTACAGAGACATGGTTTTATTCCTTGGGTACTGGATTTATGCATTCCTATCAGGGTGTAATAAGGATCTCAGCAAATTCTACATACTGAAACTTTCAGAGATTTTTGCAAATAAAAAATGAAATATATATAAAACCAAGACTTTGTAAATATCTGTGTTGGATTCTATATTGTTGGAATAATCCATCAAGATTTTTTAATGCCATGTTCAACTGAAATGTGTAACTTTTAAATGCAGTCATGATTAGACCCCATGGAGTTAAGTCTTGACTCGCTTCCAGGTCTCCTTCATACTTGCTCTAGAATATACTGGATATTATTTTTAGTCGTTCATGTTGTTGCTCATGGCTTTGGATTTTCATTTCTGAAAATGGTGTTTCAGGGCCATGTTGGTGTCGTTGGATCTCGAGGTGCTGTTGGACCGCAAGGCCCGCCTGTAAGTTCAGAAATATCTCTGGAAACAAAATAGCTTCGATTTAAAGCTTTTGTATTTCTTGTCTTGTACACAAAGCAACACGCTGCATTACTAATACATGGCCATGAGTGAATTATCTGAGGTTTGAAAGTCAGATCTCATTACATCCACACACTCTGTCTTTAAATGTGGTTGATGATAAAAATGTTGGTCTTTACTTAAAGGATAATATATCACATGTATATTTTTAGTCTTTATTGCATTTACTTCTGCATTTATTCCATTCTATTTGATTTTATTTTATGTTTCTATTAATGCTGCTGTAACACATGAATTTCCCAGTTTGGGATCAATAAAGTAAATCTAATCTAATCTAATGCATCAACAGTTGCAGTTTTAGACGTTATTCAAAGGACGAAGTAGAATCACGCCAATAAGGAAGAGGTTACAAAACAATCAAATAGATAAAACATAATCAAATGCATTACTAATAATAATGTATGTATGTATGTAAGTAAGCTGCAGGGGAGAACAGCTGAATTTTATTTATAGGCTGTTAATAACCACATGCAATCTCTAATGAGCGTGGCCCTTCTTTTTATTAAAGTCTCGTCAATTCAGATTACCTTTAATTGAATTTGTGTCATCCCAACAATGTTATCTTAGAAATAAAAACTCATCACTGATGAGTGTCAGGGTAACAATTTGTATATTTGTGTCTCGTTGTTGTGTTTTTCAGGGAGCGACCGGGTTCCCTGGAGAGACGGGCCCTAAGGGAGAGATGGGTGCTCCGGTGAGTAATTTCAAATCGCCAAACTTCATAAAATAAAGCCAATAATCCAGGTTGATCAGGCACTGCTGGGAGAGTTGGGAAGAGTTTGGTCGGGACATTTATCTGTCACAGTAGCATCCAGAACCAAAGGGCACCCGAACAGACAGTTGACCAAAACATTTTCCTTTTTAAGTCCACGTTGAAATATCACAAATGGACAAAAATTGGTGCAAAATCTTGAAAACGGGTACAAGAAAGGGAATTTATTTTTAAAATCGTATGCTCAGAATAGCTTTCAAATGATTAAATTTGATCAGTTTTGCCCTCTAACCAAAACCACTCATCTTTTTCTTATTTATTCTTCGTCATGTCCAAAACCATCTTGTTACATAACCATAATTCCCCCGTGAGCCAGCTTTGGCTCCCTTGATCACGTTCCACATATCATTCTTAATGCTGAGGTATTCACACATTCCCCGATACCAGCACCGTGCTTCGACATGTGCAACGTGCGCATTTGTCAGAATGGTCATATATAACCGGTGCAACAAGCCTATTATGGAAGGATTACTGCGAGGTTATTTGCATTGGCTTGAGTTTAAACCCAGTGTGAGCCTGGGGTGAGACCTCACCTGCAACACGCAGAAGCTTGGGTTTAAGAATTATCCGATCTTTGCGCTCTGCCAGGAAGCTTGCTTTTACGTCTGTTTCAGATGAAAAACTTTGATATAGCATTCCCAGGAATATATACCCGATTGTTCATGGTGCCTGGCCTCACTTCCAAAAGATGTTCAAATGTAATAAACACGGTCATGGCATATAAAATCTGTGTTTTTTAAAACTAAGGGGCTTCTTGTCTGTACTTTACTGTTATTTCTAGTTTTGTGTTGTTTTTCCAGCACATTATGGAGCGGTTTGGAAAGTCTGAAGTTTATTATGTTCTAGTTTATCATGTTACCAAGCAGAATAATATACTCCAGTGGGTGCTGTTATTGAGAACATAACATGGTGGAGTTTCCTTTCCTTCGTTTCATAACACCTCATTTTATTCTAAAGCAACAACAAAGTGAGGTGTTAAGTGTACGTTTTACATCTGTATGTATTCCCTTGACCTTGTCAGGACTGAGCCAAGTGTGAAAACAGCCCAGAAATGTGGTCCTCCAAAGCTTATTTGGCAAAGTTTTCATCATGTGTGCTGGTCGGTGAGGAGGAAGTGAGATGTACAGTGTAACCTTGTGTGTTTTTTGGGATGTATGTGTGTGTATTTTATTTTCCACATGTGTGTGTTTACCCAGGGCTCAGATGGAAAAAAAGGAGCGCGGGGGCTGAGCGGAGCACCTGGGGTTGAGGTGAGTATCGCATCATCTCCGCCTCACGCACGGTTCACACAGAAACAACAAGAGCAAGGACGATGGCCAGACGTTTTCACGGTCATTCAAAGTGTGAAAGTCCAGCATGGGAAACAACGGCGTCCTCTTCACTAAATGGCGTTACGTTTTAGTGTCGCCCAGGTGCTAGCAGCATCCTCTCTCGCTGCAGTGATCCATCAGTTCTAAACGTCTATGTGGCTGAATTAATCTCCATTTTTGTAGTCACGCATGAGGAACGCCCCAAATACATGATGACAGTTTAAACCGGAGACCCTTCTCTGTCATTTGGCAGTGCAGCCCCGTAATAGGAAATGCGGAGAGACGTGGTTTCACTCATCTGGTCCCAAAAAAAAAAAAAAAACAGCTGGAAATTCTTAGTAAATATGGCCCCAAATGTCCAAAAATGGATACACAGTACAGTACAAGGTTATTAGTAAGTGAAAATCAGGAACAGACAGAGTGTACATTTCTTTGGAACGGCAGTGGATGGGGTTTAATCCCCCTGGATAAACCAGATGTCACTGACTCCCTCTTTAGATACATCAGCCACGAAAACAAACTAAATTATAAAAAATGCCAGGTTGGCCTCCTGTAATTGTCCAATTTTGCAAACCGCGTCCATATGGTGCAAACAAGCATCGGAAAATCTTGTTTGCTTGAGGCCTGCTACGGTTTTCGATCTTCGTGTGTAGAAAGTGGACACACTTTATCTAACTGCCTTACAGTTATTTAGAATCTCTAGTTTGCTATCTGTTGATGCTAAGTGCTTCCTTTGGATGTTTTTTCAGGGGAAAATGGGTTCACCTGGACCCACAGGAATCATGGGTTACCCAGGGCAGGACGGACCTCCAGGACTGGCTGGATTACAAGGACTGCCAGGAAGACGTGGACGACAGGTAATCACGAGTTTATCGTCAAATGTAAGAAGGATTTAGAACAGGGGTGTCAAACATACGGCCCGCCGAAGGGTCCAATTTGGCCCGCTGGATGTTTTTAGAGTGGGAAAATGATGGACGTCGTTGTAATAAAATCTGCTGCTATTCCTGAATTGTCCACTGGGGGTTGTGCTGTCCTTAAAGACAGCCTCTCGTTCCACTTTCCCTGCACATGCGCATGCGCTTGAAGTAAAATGAGTTTGACACCCTGGATTTAGAACATCTATACTTTCCTTATTGAGAGATTTGGATAATTTGGGTTTGACTTTGTTAATCTGAGTCTATTTGGCCTCTGTTTCAGCAGAATATAGCCCAAAAGTACTCTTCGTGCACGCAGTAATTTGATTATTTGTGCATATTGGGATGGAAATGCAAGTAGGCTGTAGACATGGACGGAATCAGAAGGATTCCACCAATCATCAAATGTACACCACACGTTACATAATGGCAGCACGAGGAGAGTCCAATGCCGCGTGCACATTTTTGGCGCCGCCTGTCAGAGGTCCTTCATTACGACGGAGACATTTTGTTGGACAACAACAGACTTGGCTAGCGTTGACTTTTTCAAACTCTTTCTCAAGTACAGATGGTCAATCTTAACAGGAAGTTGACTTCAGAGTGACCTCCCACACACGTTAAAGTACAAAATGCACTAATTTATATTAGAGTTTGTCCCAAAAAAGTAGTTGTGGTGTCTATAGAATGAATTTAACTTGCACGTAAACATCCCGTCTGTCCTTGGCTCGACCGTCCTCGCATATTTTCATCAAAGCTTTGTCCGGCACCTTGTGGGCAACGTAGGCGTAAAGAATTTAGCATTTGTTTCATCGGGTCAAAAGTTTGTAAGAAGCAAAAGTTGGCTGAAAAGCTTGCCTTCTGGCGTGGATGAGCTTCTCTGAGGGGGCTCAAATCCACAAAAATGCCGCATTGCCTGCATGCATAAGACTCACACACATGCACATAAGACTGCGATGATATAATAAGCCGAAAACATTCCTGCTCAGCATCATAAATGTAGGTCGGGGAGGTTTCCTTGCATAGTTGAACTTTAAAGAGGACGTTGTGCAGCACTCGGTGCTCAATCTCTATTGCAGACGTGGTCGACGCTGGAAGGAGCCGATGATTCACCGCATTTATTCAAAAATGACTCTGACATTTTATTTTTACTTTTCCTTTGAATCTCCAGTGCCCTGCTTAATGACTTTAAATTATAAAAAGAATCAAGCTGTGTGAACATGAGTACAATATCTGGACTTGTCCCTGAGGCTCCATATTAGCAGATAAAGACGGATTCCCTCCGCTGCTCCTGAAAAGCACTTCCACTTATTTCATTTTTATATTGTGGCGACGCCATAGAAACCAAACCCACCAGTCAGCCAGCATGCTAATCCGTGCCACATTGTGGATTTTTATTCCACTGCATCAATGGATGCTTTAACTAATGCCCAATCATCTCCCTCAGCTCCGAGCCGCTGTCCTTCTGAGACGAAGCGTTAAATGGCTCCTTTGATTTTTCCTGCTCCCAGCTCGGGGGGAATCTTCAAACTAAGTGTGCAGACAGAGTTGATTGGGTTTTCATGCGTTGGTCAGTTCCTTTTTCAGCCAACATTTTTACTGTCGAGCGCCTTGTGCGTTGCTTCCATTTATGTAACGCTGCTGCAGCTGTTGACGTGTGAAAAGCTAAGACGATCATTTTTGGCAGAGAGTTTTTTGTTTTCGTTGGACGGAGGGTTGATGTGGCTTCAATGAGGACCATAACTCATGAATCGTAGAATCTTGCATGCGTTTAAAAATTCATCGGCTGTTAATGTGAAAACGTGTTTTTATTTCATTATTTCGTCTGTGTTGTTACTATTATTGCTTACGGATGTGCCTCTTTTATTCAGACCAGTCCAACCGACTGTATGTTGGTACCTCTGTTGTGATGTGTGTGTGTGTGTGTGTGTGTGTGTGTGGAGTGGGGGTTCTCTTATCTATCGGTGAGATTTTTGGACATGGTGGGCCCTTAGACAGGATCTGTGTCTTCCTGTCGGTCCAGTGGTGGACAGACAGGGACAGTCTCGTGTTCTTGTGGTCTCCAGTCTAGCCCTGTACTTATTCTACAGGTATGACAGTGTGGGAAATCCACAGAGACAGAGATATAAACCATATTTAGATGGATTTTAGACATACCATTTTAAACATGTACAAATATAAACAAGCAAATATATTGAACCGCTTCCGGCATTGAAATGACATCACCAAAGTCTGTGTCACGGACCAGCTGCAATACCTCTGCAGACCACCAGTGGGCCGTGGACCGCTGGTTGAAAACCCCATCCCCCAGAGTATTTTGTGGTCTCTGGTCTTGGACTCCGGTCCAATCCAGTCCCTCAGCACCGCAGCGTTCTCTGCAGGGGAGCCCAGCAGGAACCACAACTGATTTCACGCCACATATTTCCATGCTGAGAAACTGTAATACTGTAATATGATTTCCTTCTGCCTTTACTGGCAGGCTGGGAAGAAGAAGAAGTCCCTCCTGTGCTGTCCTTATTCCCTGTGTCCTTTTCACGCCATTATTCCCGTAACGACTGTCCACGATCAGTATTCCTCAGTTCCTCGTCCATATTCATGTCCGTTCTCTTTGCCAGTCAGATGTGAAGAAATCTGTGATTTCTAACACAGTTTCTGGAATATTTTCAGTTTTTTGAACATTCATTATTTTGCAGTATCATAATGGGGAATGATAGGAAAGAAGCTGATATGACAAGGATGGAAATGTCTTGTAGAGTCTTTGCCAGTTTTTTCCCTTTGTTGCAGATGGGAAAGAGACAGGAAATGTGAGGAGACAGAGGAGAGTTAGG
>OMNV01010913.1:2364-32292 GCA_900303265.1 Brotula barbata | reverse complement strand
ATGTCCGTTCTCTTTGCCAGTCAGATGTGAAGAAATCTGTGATTTCTAGCACAGTTTCTGGAATATTTTCAGTTTTTGGAACATTCATTATTTTGCAGTATCATAATGGGGAAGCTGATATGACAAGGATGGAAATGTCTTGTAGATTCTTTGCCAGTTTTTTCCCTTTGTTGCAGATGGGAAGGAGACAGGGGAGAGTTAGGGCATGGGTGACATGAAACAATGGTCCTCAGGTGTTTGGTATGATCAAATCACTGTCATGGTAGTGTGTGCTCTAGATCAGAATCACTGGACCATGATGAAACACAGGTCAGTGACGTTCTACGTAAAAGCCCAAAGTTTCCAAATATATTCCAGATATTTCAATATGCATCCTGGGGAATCTGTATGAAATGATAGCCAACAGCTCGAAGGGAAATCAAAAAACCTTTCGCTCTAAAGAGTAGGAGTTACTGTGACATAACGTCTCCAGAAATTGTGAGATTGTGAGACTGTTCTACAGTGTCATACGAGCAGCGATAGAAACCGGGTGCTTGTCTGGGACCCTTTGTTAGAGCCTCCTCGTTGGCAAGATTCCGTGCTCCTCCATGGTCCAGTTCCGTCGCTGACCTACAGCAGTGGGGTTCCCTAAAGGGATCAATAATGCATGACATCATCTCATAGAACGGTGACAAAAACCGGATTATTGGAAATACACCTCTGCATGTGCAATTAGGGTGACCTCTGACCTACCAGGTGAAAACATACTCACACCTGGGAAATGAACTCTTTTTAAAGTTCAAGTTGAACTAGTGCGTCCAAAAAGCACTCGTGCTTCGACCGTGGGCTCTTGTGCGTATTCTTGGAGTTGTTTGAAGTGAAAGATGATTTTTTTTGAGGAGCTGTGATGTACATTGACAAGGCGTCCGTGTGTGAGCGTGGGAACACGAGATCGGCCGTCATTGAATCTCTAAATGAGCTTTCTTATGTAAAGAGTTGGAGGTTCACCTGGCGAACGCGTGGCTTCCTGACCCATCACTTCTCCTCAAACAGAAGCCGTGTTTGAGACGGAGGCCCACTCGATCTGTTATTCTAATATCACCCGCTCTCTTTTTTTTTGCCCCGCCACGCTGCTGATGGAGCAGGAAACCACTGTGGTCTGCGGCGCAAGAAAGGAACTTGGTGACAGGCGCTCCATTTTATGGGAACACTTAGGAACAAACTGTCAAGGAATATTATGAGCAGGAGAGGAGGAGGAGGAGGAGGCCGGTGGGCTTCACGCTGTGGTTTTACAGCTGGGACTACATGACAGATTTAGACATTTGTTAAGAGGTGTGTTGAGAAGAGAAGTCCTCTCATGGAAACTTCATTTCATAACGCTGCCTTGAAAAAAAGAGATGACTGTGACCTGGTCTTCATGGGGTCATGGTAGAACCAGAACCAGTCCTCTATACGTTCATCCACTCCCACCCCGAGCTGTCACTGGGTGAGACACAAAGCAAAAAAATAAACTGTGATTAAATGTGATTAAATTAAAGGCAAAAAAGACAACAGCAACAATAATAATAATAATAATAAATTAACAAATTTATAATAATAATAAAATTACCCCAAAATAATGAATACATTTCAAAATTTTAATAGTATATGAATGAATTGAAGAAATAAAGGATCATTCCAGTGTTTTTGCACCTTTTGGTCTGTCACGTAGGAATCACATTAATGCGTGACTTGTATTCAATTAAGTCCACCATCATCATCATCATCATCATCATCTGCCGTCCTGGGGCAAAGCACCGAAATGAAAAAGAAATGAAAACTTGATCACAAAATCAGAAGGCAGTGATTGTTTTTCAACGTGTCCTTCTGGTGGACCAGGACGTCTCGCCATCTGAAATTTGAGTCAGATGCAACAACAACAACAACATTTTTCCACTTCTTGATGTCCTTGTCTGGTTATTGTTTGTTTCCTGGATTTGATATTGGATGACACAGCTTGCTGATTTGCTTGTTGATGTATTTTTTATTAGCAAAAGGAAAAGAAAGGGAGAGAAAAACTCCACATTTTAATTGATTTACAGTGTGTGTGTGTGTGTGTGTGTGTGTGTGTGTGTGTGATAATCTGAGAAGTCTAATGACGCCGTGTGACATTTATCTATTTTAGTTATTGATGTTGATGATGTAATAGTTCATTTTACTTTGACTCTGGTATATGCAGGGCCAGCGAGGCGTAACGGGACAGGAGGGACTTGTTGGACGTCCCGGGCCCAGGGGAGAATTTGGACTTCCTGGACCACCCGGAGAAACAGGACCACCTGGACAGAAGGTGATAATAAAATCACTACGCTGTCTTCTTTTTGTCTTTGGCTGATAAATAAAGACTGTGAAGGAGCATTTTTCCAAAGCTTGGAGTAAAGTACCTTTCATGGCACAGGGGGAGCTCGGCCTTCTGGGAGACAGAGGCACCGCCGGGATGAAAGGCATGGTCGGGGCCACCGGTGACCAGGGCAGGATGGGTGACGCTGGAGTCAAAGGACAGCCG
This sequence comes from Brotula barbata, assembly GCA_900303265.1. Taxonomy (NCBI): domain Eukaryota; kingdom Metazoa; phylum Chordata; class Actinopteri; order Ophidiiformes; family Ophidiidae; genus Brotula; species Brotula barbata. Next base: position 29,771 of record OMNV01010913.1, on the reverse strand, counting down.
GTGAGTGTGTTCACACGTTTCATATCTAAGACTTTAGTAACCCATTCGTAAATTGACATGACATGTATAAAAGTCATTAAAAATCAAAGTCTTCACAGACGTTGCATTGTTGTAACCTGTTCTTCTGTAATTCACATCATTTTTCACTTCCCTTGAAATTCTCTTCATTATGTTTATGTGTTGGGAATCATTTGATATTATTTTACCCAGAATCGCAAAGTGTTTACACATTATTGAAACCCGTCTAAATATAGCTGGAGTGGTTTATATATCCAAGCGGCAGCGCGGTTAAAACTGTGTGTGTGTGTGTGTGTGTGTGTGTGTGTGTGTCTGACATGGTTCGATGTTGAATATAACAAATGATCTGGGCGAGACCAGCAGTGGAAACATTCCACCTGGTAAGGCCAAGTTATGTAAGCTCCTCACACTCCAGGGAGCTGAAAACGAGGTGCTCCACTTTACTTATGTAACTCCTCAAAGAGGAGGAAAAAAGAAACAACATTGAATCCCCTCCCCCCGCTGCTTATCTCCATCCGTGGCGGGGAAACAGAGAGCAGACTCGGGCCCCTGGGTGATATCATTTACACTTGTGACTGAATCGAGTTTGTCTGGCAGAAAGCAGAGCTGTCTGGAGGATGTGGATGACTGGCTATGCAAACACGGTGTCTGCCTTGAGTGACAGAGCTCAGAAGGACGCACAGACATCCAAGCCCCGTCTGTCTCCGTGTCTGCACGCAGGCACGACACCGGCCCTCGTCTGTGTCTGCCAGCCCAGACAGAGCAGAGAAATATTGTGTCTGGATCAGCCCGGCAGGGATAAAATTGGACGTCGAGAGAAATAAATTGTGATGAACGAACAGAGAACGTCTTTTTAATGTGTCGTCTGATCCGGATTAGATGTCATGGCGGTGATCTGTCCAATTGAAGCCGTTACTGTTACTATGGTGGCTGTCCTCTCTGTTTTTAGGGGGAGTCTGGAGACTTGGGGTTGGTCGGTTTACGCGGCTTTCCAGGACCAAAGGTGAGAGGATGAGAGGAGACGAGCGGCAAAGAAAGAAATTTGTCCCTGCACCGTGACTTGAATGGAACTGACAAGATCTCTTTTTCAGGGCCCTGATGGTGATTTAGGACTGAAAGGTTACCCCGGTCCAAAGGGCCCTATCGGTACTCTGGTAAGTTGGATTATTATCTATTCAGTGATTAGGTGATGAGCGTTCTCACACATCACACATTTGATATCAAAATGAAAACGACAACAACAAGGATATACACCTAAAGTCATATATACACATGCTGTATGTATATTCACTTATTTCACTTTAATTACTCAGGACACTTTAACCACTGAAGCACTTTCAAATTCATTAGAAAGAAAGAACGGTACTTTATTGAGCCCTGTCGAGAAATTAACTCTGCATTCTTACCCATCAACCCTCAATGAGAAGCAGCGGGCAGCACACACGCAAACAAACACACACACACACACACACACACACCAGCTCCCGTGGACCGAGTCCAGAACTTCCTCCTGGTCCTTGGTCAGGACTGATTAACCTAACGTACATGTTTTAGTGGGTGGGAGAAACAGGAGCACCCGGAGGTGAACATGGAAACTACAAACAGGAAGGAGGGGACGTCCACCCTGGGATTCAAACCCACAACCTTCTCGCTGTGAGGCAACAGTGCTAACTGCCACGGTGGTGTAACGATTGAATTCACTTTAAGGTGAACTGTTCAGGGCTATTTAAAGGATTTTGGATACGTTAATATGGGCCTTTCTCCAGTAACCACATAAAAAACCCACAAACCTCAGTTTGTACAAAAGTTACGATAACAATAAGTCCCAAAGTCGTTTTCAGTCACCTTTACTTTCTTAAGCTCTGGCATTTTTAATTTCCCTCAAATTTGTATTTATTCTGGACATGACCCAACAACTTTAAACATAACGTAAACTTCCTGAGTACGGACCCGTCGGTGGTTTGAGAGCTCAACGTCCTGTGGAACATATTGTAACCGCCGCCTCACCACATATAGCTCTTGCAGAGGAGTGTGTGTGTGTGTGTGTGTGTGTGTCTACATTCTGTGTATTCCTTTAAGTCTCACTGCTGCGTTACATAAATTCAAAGAGCGTTTATTCATCCCTTTTCCTGTTGTTTGTTTCAGGGATTCACCGGACCTGTAGGCCCTGAAGGAATGATCGGTCCTATGGGAAAGCCCGTAGGTTCTCCCCCCCCTCTCGCTCTCTCGCTCTCTCTCTTTCTCTGATGATGTACGATGATAAAGATGTATTTATGAGCATATGCATATATGATTATGTAATTTTCGGAGCCGAATGAACGAACGACCTTTTTGTGCCTTTGAAGCTGTAAACCTTGAGAAATGGTACCAGATGAGCCTGTAAGCCCTCACACACTCCTCCTTCCCCCACAGCAGCATTACTGGACATGGACATGGACATACGTGTACTCTCTGCATACTGTTAACGCTTTCATTAGATCAAGAAATGTGTCTCTTATTCATTTACTGATTTAATAATTGATGAAATCCAAGATGACATGTGTAACATTTTTTTATTTTTTAATGTTATTTTTCTTTGTCACAGGGGCCGAGGGGTCCAAAAGGAAGCAATGGAGAAATGGTAAGCTCTTCAAACAAACGAGCCAAAATGAAAAATCATACGATGGAACACATGCCAGAATATAATGCTATTATTATTACTCTTATTTCTCACAATATTTGATATGATTTCAGTACGATTCCATACAAAACAATATTTTGAAACAATGAAGAATTCAGTACAATTTGAATTCAATGTGCGCTGATTTTGACGGTGTTTATAAATAAAATGTTTTAAAATGCTTCCCTTTAAAATGAATAAATGCTTAACATCAAAACAACACAAGTGCAAAAAAAGAACTGAATGTTGCCAAAAACATTCACACTGACAGCCCAAAGGTCCAAGTGTAACAATGTAACATCCATTCATTCATATGAAAAAGACCGGATTGATTTTTTGGGGCATCTGGATGGATTTAATTGAAGTAGTTTCCATACAGACACCAGTGTCCACACTTTGCTTCACTTCCACGGTGACTCCATCTCAGAGAGGACTGTGGAATGTAGGAAATCTGCAGTGAATGAAGAACGCCGTGTTTATAGATGTAAGAAAGCTGGCCGGGTTCAGCGTTGGTTCTGTTTATGACAGCAGGTTTGCGCGGCTGACTCACGGTCACGCCGCGTCCTCTGCCGCTCACCGAGCCTCTTGTGTAAACGCTGCACAGGAAGTGCCTTGTCAAAATGTTGGCATGGCACGCCGCTGCGCCGGCCCAATATACACGCAGTCGATCCCTGCTCCCACTCTGCAGTGTAAACTGTTGGAAGAATGGAGATTCAACCTAAATTCCACCGAGACTTACGCGACCACACACAGAGAGAGAGAGAGAGATACACCGTGCATGCTTCATCCCAGCCGTTTTTATTCAAGCGTACCTACCAACAAATTATATTTCGATTCTGCTTAAGAACAAATTCACAAAATTCCTGGGATTGGTTAACGCCGGTCAAACTGGAAAACCTGTAAGCACGCACGAAATTCGAACGTGGTCGGCAGCAGTCGAAAACAGTACGAACAAGTCTGCGTTGGCCGTTCTGTTATCGTTCGTTTGATATAAAATGTGACATGGACACGAAAGGCACTACACCTGGAGAAGATCTCTTGGTCCGTGTGTGGTCTACGTCCACTCCAGTCTGTGCTTCACCAGTTTATTTCAAGACTGTATTTTGCACGCCGTCCTAAAAGGCACTGCTCTGTATGGATTTTTAAAAATGGCGTTTCCTGATGCTGATGCTGAGATGTGGTGGGACTCGTCAACACGTCTGCATTCTGTATGTAATACACAGCAGCTGTCCGTCCCAGGTGCTGAGTGTTCGATCCCGTCCACGGTCATGTATGATACACGGTCAAATTCCCACCATAGTACCGCCCAAAATCACAGAGAAAGATGAACACAGACTGCTACACTTTTATTCTCCATGGACAGATTTTTGGGATAAATCACTCCAACACGGCCAGCATTAAGTCCATCTTCATGAGGATATATCATAATAAATATATAAACAAATAAATGGTACCTCACACATTCCACATAAAGACTAATGTACGGCTGATTTTGCATAATTTGAGGAAAAATAATGAAATATCATTTTACGTCTTGTTAACACTTTGATTGTCCCTGTGTTTGTAAATCGCAGGGACCTCAAGGACCACAGGGCATCCCAGGTCCCAGAGTAAGTCCTTCTCCCAGTAACGCTGACGTAAGGTTGAGCCTCAATGCCACCACTTCCTGCTGTATCTTCCTCATGTTGTCTCTTTCTTTCCTCCCACCGTAGGGACCCCCCGGCGCTCCCGGTCCCACGGTAAGTACACACATGACGGGCATGTATGGATAGGATCACGTATGAGATATTTAATACTACTAATGAAGTATTACCTTGAAGTACTTTCACTCCCTCTCGGTGTATCCTTGTGTGCTGTATGTCTTCACCTGATTCATTTTGGAGGAGGAACACGCCGGCTCTCCAAGTTTAGATAAGCTTTTCACTGAACAAATGTATGCGTCAAGATCAGAAACACTTGCGCTTCACTCGTTGGCTTAGTTGTGAATAAGCCTGTGAATCATTTGTTGAAGTGATAAGAGTGTCTGCTAAAAGACTCCCTGTAATGATGTTTAGTCAGATCAGTGATAAGCCCGGTCTGGCACCGGACTGGAAGCTGGAATCCCATCCTGTATCCCTCAGAGCGATGTGGGAATCAACAAACTTCTCACCGTCTCCTCCTTTTCTGTTGACCCACATTACGTGATCGTTGTGAGGTTCATGCCTGCTGGAATGTGTTGTTATTGTTCCCCCACGGACGTTTGGAATGCGATGGTTTATTGATGCAAAGCCCTTTCATTATTTTCCGATGGTATTCGTCTGTATTCTGACCCTGTTAGACTTTTCCATATAAACTGTAGGATTATTATGTTTACATTCTCTGGGTTTAATTAGGAGTAGGACACCTGATCTGTTTTGTTTTTGAATACAGAGGCAGATATACGACGTCTCAGCAGTCCGCGGTCTCTACGACTCCGACAACGACGTGAGGAGCGAGGTGAAGCACTTCATGCGCTCATGAGTGGATGACTGAATGAATGGAGGAGAGGCTGTCGTACGGATGAACGAGTGGATGGATTGTCTGGGATCTGTGGTGATTATAATAAAGTAAAGTCCTTTGTCTGTCTTTGGCTTTGTCACCAGAGTTACCAGAACACTGAGTTGACCGTGCCGGATCAGAATCTGGAGATTCTTAAAACTCTGCAATATCTGAGCAGCGTGATCGAAAGCATCAAAAAGCCGCTGGGCACACGGGAAGACCCGGCTCGAGTCTGTAAAGACCTGCTGGACTGTCAACACAAGCTCAAAGACGGTGAGAGTTTGATAGTGAAGGGAGACCACATCAGGGCCTCTTGTTACCCGGTTGGTCCTTTAAGATTTAAGAAGCTCGTCTGAATGTGACTTTGTAATTTGGAAACCCTGTTTTAATATGAGACGTAGCTGTAAAATGTCAAACTATCATTGTGATTATTATTTTTTCCCTCGGTTTCAGATTGGTACTGGATTGATCCAAACCTGGGCTGTACTTCAGACGCGTTCAAGGTCTTCTGTAACTTCACTGCAGGGGGGCAGACCTGTTTACACCCTGTGGCCTCCAATAAGGTAACAAAGAACCGCTGGGACGGTTCAGGAATCAAATACTGGGAGAGGAAGTTGGATGTTCAAAAGTTGAGCGCCAATAAGAAGTGAGACAGGGACCGGATGTTCCAATTGAAATCTACTGGACTGTTACGTCCTACATGTCGTTACCATGGAGATAACCACTAACTGTACGAGTCGTCCATGTGTAGATTTTCCCCGCCTGTGACATTCTGTCCGTTTACCCCACAGATGGAGTTTGGTGTGGGAAAAGTGCAGATGAAGTTTCTCCATTTGCTGAGCACCGAGGCCTCGCACAGCATCACGATCCACTGCCCGACCGCTCCCACCGCTGACGCCGCCAGGTCTACCGAGCGCCAACCCAAGCAGAACACCAGGCGACGTTTTCACGGCTGGAACAGACAGGTGTTTGAGGAGGACACACTACTTGAACCACGCGTGCTACGCGACGAGTGCAAGGTAACCCGAGCCGCACGCACGTTCAAAACCACCGAACGTGGCTGAGGAGCCTCATCAGGAGTCCGTTTCTATTTTGAATGTGATCTGATCTTTACTTGTATGTTTTAACCCTTTATTTTCGTATGTATGTTATATGCATGTATTGGTTGTGGGATCTGAATCGGATCATCTTTATCCCCTCACAGGTCCATGATGGCCGCCGGCACCAGTCGCGTTTCTTCTTCCATACTCAGGATAGTCGTCAGCTACCTATTGTAGAAATACAAGAATTTCCCGTTTCACAGGCCCACAGCCAGGGACGCACAGAAGTTGGACCGGTCTGCTTCCTTTGAGGACAAGATCACCATCCCATAATATATTAACACAAACTACTACAACACAAAGCTGTTCTAGAAAATGGCTGCCCACCAAAGACAGGCTCAAACACCAGGCTGCGACGGCTCAGACAGTTCCTGAGGCTCGGAGAGAGCGACTGTTGCCCAGCGTCCAGAGCAGACCGCCACGGTGGAACTCCATCACCACAGAAACATCTGGGCCAAGAAGGCCCGCGGAGAACAACGTATACCAATATTTATCAAATAAATGTATAAAGTATTGTTTATCGGTCAACGGTGCTTAGGTTGGCTGCACCCTGGACCCACGTACCGCCCTGAACACAGGGGTTGGGCCTGATCACGTAGCGACCTACATAAACTCCCACATCCCACGCCAACCCTCCACCTTCACCCGCCCGACCCCTCGCCTCCAGCACGCCCTAGCCATCCTAAACAGGGGCCTAACCCGAAGGAGAGCGCCAGGCCTCGAATTAGGAGCACTGTCTAAATAAAGGTTTTTTTATGAGTGCAATAGCATGTGGATAATGTGTGACTGATTTAAATATTGCATTTGCATTCAAAGGCTATAGTTGATGTTGTTTTCATGATAGTTTTGTCTTTTGTCCCGCCCAGTCGGACATGTACATCTTGACAGATGGTGCTCTACCTCTACCTGCTCATTTGCTTTCTAGACTAGATGCTTATGTCAAGATAAAGTCTTTTTGCCTTCACGTCGTATGTACCGGTTACATCAAGATTTGTTTTGTTGTATGAGTACTTAATGTTGATTTGGACAATTCTAATTTATGAACCAGTTTTTGATACACTACATATTTGTGTGGCTTTTCCTTCTACTTGGTAGGTTCTTCAGGGGAAACCTATCATCGGTGCTGCAACAAAGAATGAGTCATCCGTGCGTTTTTACATTTCCTGTGTATATATTGACAGCATACTGTATGTTTATTTATATCCTTTTTGGTTTTTGTTCACATTACTGTACCGCAGTAACTTATACTCTCAGAGAACTATTTGGTCAACTACAACTCAGTCTAAAGAAGTATTTATGTTTAAAAGGTGTATTTGTGACTGTAGGTTTTTCACGCTTTTTCAACTCCTTCAGCGGCGGTTTGGTGGACTGGCAGCTACAGTTGGCCAGCGTCAGAGCCCTTTAAAATAACAGTCATCATATCCTTAAATTATATTACCATGAACAAAGTGTAATTATATAAATTCTTTGGAGGATAAAGTTGGATGCAAATGTAAATATGTTGACAACAAATAAATGATACATTTTACCCACAAACGGTTTGCTCCGTCTTTGATGAAAGGAATGGTCACTATGAAATCATACAGTAGGTTTGGAAAAAATAACTCTTGGATCAACTTTATGGCTGCAAACAAACTTTTTCCTGGCAAATCTCTTTTAGATTAAACTGGTTTGGATCTTTATATAACAGCAACATTGAACTCTTGATGCCAGAAGAGCGGGAAGAGTGTGTTTTGGCCGAATTTTTGATAGCGGTGTTCAACTTTCTCCTCACCTAGGACACACTTGAATGTTTGCTTGACCTTTGAAATCACCATCAAATGATGGGTTTGGTAGTCACTCTGTGTTCTTCACTTCAACAGATGATAGTGATTCATGAGGGAAGATGTCATCTCAGTTTAGGCCTCTGCAAAATGAATCAGCTTAGATAACAAAATATCCTAGTAAAATGGAGAAAAGGGCCTTCTTGGAGCTAAATTGTTTACTGTTGTGGCTGCAGCCCGGCTGTTGAGCTCAGGGTCTTTGGTTCATTTTGGCTGCTTGTAAATGGAACCAAAAAAGTAGAGCTCTACAAAATCATCAAATTAGCACAGAGTAGTCTTTATTTGGGTCAGAAAATGCACACATATTACAGCAATCATTCTACTGTAACTGAACCTCTACTTCCACAATAAACACACACCATGACACAGAAAAGGGACCAGGGGTCTCCTCTAAAATACAGAAAACACATCAGGTTTGTCGCTACAACTAAGGGAAACAATTCATTTGTTTATGAAAATGACATACTAGGGGTTGTGTTGGGCCAGTGAAGGTTCATATTAAAGTTGTTAGGCATGAGGATGATATGAGGTGTGAATTCTATTTATTAATTAGAATAATAAAATCCACGTTTGCTCTATTAGTTTAATTTCTGAGCATGTCACCCCGATATTTGTCAAAGGACCTTTGGTGAATATCAAACATGATGATTTATTATATCCATGTTTGAATAAAGAAATACATTGTAACGTTCAAATGTTTACTTGTGTTACATACTTTATGTCGTAATTCCTTCTTTCATTTCCTCCTTTTTATTACATTTTGATGTGTTGTCTACTTCACTTTTTACGTTATCGTGTAATATCAGCTTTTATGTTTTCTTCCGGCACATATTTAATGTGGTGTTTTCATCACTTTTCCTGTTTCATCTGATGAAAACTATAAAATATGAAAAAGAGCCACAAACTGCTCAAACTGCTTTTTAGTCTCCACTCTCACCAGTGCAGATGGAATTCATCACATGTTAAACTGTGTGCTGTGTTCTGATTCCTGGCATATTTCAAAGTCTGAGCACTGTATCAAGGTCTCCCATGTCCGGACTTAGAAGCAGCCATAATCAATCTATTTATTATTATTAATCGTATTGCTATCATTATTATTAACGTAGTTGTGGTTTTTACCCAGTTTAGTCGTTTTTTAGTCGATTTCACGAGGTATTATAGATTGTGTTTTTGACCGTCACTGGTGTCTTTCTCCTTGTCTGACACTAGGGGGCGTTAGTGTGCCACTTTCAAACCGGAATTCATCTCCACGTGCTGCTCTGCCGGCGGAAGTATGTTTGTTTTGGTGTTGCGTGCTCAAAGTGTGGCTGCTGTTCATCTGCAATGTGTTCTTTAATTCTACCAACTATGGACATAATGTCAGCCGGGGAGAGTCAAATTGGAAAACGCGGCGAAGAAGACCGAGGGAGAGCGAGGAAAAGAAAGATGTCGCTGTCAAAGTAAGCGTTTTCATCAGACACGGGCGAACTGTTGGCTAGCAGCTAACCACGCTAACTTTACTAGAATTCACTCCTAAGGCTCCTCTGTCCTTTCTTGTGCTCGTTTGTCAAACCATTTGCACGTCGAGAGATATTTAGCGACGTTCTAAAGAGAAAATAGGACTTCTATGTATTTCACGTTTTACAGTAGAAAGTTAACAAACATCACCTCTCTCTCTCTCTCTCTCTCTCTCTCTCTCTTTGAATTCATCTCTCTCTCTCTCAACATATATTTAAATCTCCTCTGGTTATTTTGTACAGCTTTTATCTCTTTTGAGTGCGTTAACTGTTATATTTGTATTTGAATGTACACTTCATGTTCAAAACGTTGGACACGTGTTGCAGCCCATGAAACAGCAGCAGCTGGAACAGGCTCCACTCGTATAGGAAGGATTTATGGAACATGGGTCCACAGGTTTGATCCCATCCAGCTGCGTCGTTCGGATCATTTTGGGTCAAACCATTTCTTCACGGACTTTGCTTGACCGTGACAATAATAGTAAACTTATGTAGCATGTTTTCTTGCAAATCATCTGCAAATCGTTTATCACAAAACACATTCTTATCAAAAATAAACTCAAGCAGTACGATTTCAATATAGGTTCCACATTCTTTTCTCCCATGTAGTATTTTTTAAGTATTTGTCAGTGCTGTTATGACATCGCCTAAGGTGTAAAGATGAATCCATGTCCGTTGTCTGTACTGTACTTTCCTTGTAACAATGTTTTATCTGATTTTGTCACAGTTGTGGCGTGTGTGGGTCAGAGGAGGCCAGGTACAGGTGTCCCGCCTGTCTCACACATTCCTGCAGGTGAGGTCATTCTCTGAAGTACAAAGATGTCGTTTTCCTTTGACACATTGCACATTTTTTTCTGTTACAGTTTAAAATATGTAAAGTCATCTGTTTGTGATTCAGAGTACATGGAACCTTTACTCTAAAAAGGGGCAAACACGTTTAAAAAGAGCTGTAAGTCCCACACAAGTCGGCTCTTTGAGCTCATATTCATTATTTGCTGTGGCAGACAGCTAAAATAACCACAACGTTGTCTATGTTCAAATACTTATGGACAGTATATCAATGAGCAAGTCTATAAAAATTTGGATAAAAAGTACAATAAAAGTGCAAGGTACACAATGGCTATAGGAAGTACACGGTGCAGGTATTGGAGGCGGTCCATTGACTTCAGTAATGTAATTTTGATGTAAGAAGTAGATCAAATATATATTAAGCTATATTTTTGTTTGATAATAATTAAATCCATCTCGATTTTCCACACTGTCATACCTGAAGAATGAGAACAGGGCTCAGCTGGAGATAGAAAAGGACAAGAGACAGTTCCTGTCCACCACTGGACTGACAGGAAGAGACAGATGTGTCCGTATGTGAACGTATATCTAGAACGGCAGTCCCACCCTGACAGCCATCGTGTGGTATTTCTCCCTGAGTTTGGATAGTTAAGGCGATGAGAGTAAGATGAATAGAAAAGTTTAAAGAAAGAGGCTGTTTATTACGTCATTGGAAGACAAACACTTTGTTTACAGTGAAGTCATGCGAGTCATGAGAGCTCTGGGAGCAGATGTTGACTTGATTTATGTAATATCGACATCCAAGCTGCATTCATTTGACTAAAAAATCTGTCGTAACAGTTGGCAGAAATGATGATTTTACCTCCGCTTGCACTAACTTGATATTTGTATTTGAGATACAGACACACTCGTGTTTTCACTGACTGATCTTTACCGAGCTTCTCTTTGATTCGTAGCCAGCATCATCATGGCGCTGCTCGTGGCAGCACTCCATGGCCGAGTCGCTCAACTCTGTGGAGCATTTACGACCCGGCCCTCTGTACTAAATGGCTTATTGAAGGTCGTACCTGGATTTTTCATTAAGGTTCAGAACAGGGTGCCAGGGGATGTCATCCCCTTCTTTCACAGTTGCCTGTTGGGTATCGCTCAGCATTCCTTTTGCATAGTTGCGAGGGATGTGTTCTTTACAAGACCCAGGCCAAATTCCTGTCTCTCAGCAAGTGTCTTAAAGTGGTTCTTTTCAAGCTTGGATTACTGTGTTTTAATAAGATCCTCATTTCCAGCAATATGCATACTCCCCTCGATCGCAATCACAACATCGAATTTGAATGTGGATGTAGCTCACTGGCTTTTATTGTCTCAGCTTGTAGTGGCTGGATGATGACCCACGTGACTTTTTCTGTTTAGATCAGGGGTTTTCAACCTATTCTGGCCCAAGGACCCCCTTCTTCCTGACTCCTAACCTGTGGACCTCTGATGTGGGGGATGGGGCCAGAAGCTATGATGAGTTTTTTTACCTATTAGTGAGATATTTAGGCTTGATATCGTCAGTCCAGTTCTTGTCAGTCCAGTGGTGGACAGGGACGGTCTCATGTCCTTTTCTGTCTCAGTATAGTCCTTAACTTATCCTTCCACTCTGACAGAGCAATAGAGTCTCAAATTTTTATCCAGATGGATTTGATTATTGTCAAGCAAAAAAAACCAAAAACGACTTGCCTGAAGTCTTTGTCACGTATGGACACATAATAAGTTCACGGACCACCAGGGGACGGCGGCCCAGCCATTGGAAACCCCCCGGTTTAATGACTCTTTGTGTCCTTGGTGTTCTTGTGTGCGTGCAGCAGACCGACAGATAACACTCCCTGCATCTTGTCCTCTGCTCTCCTTTGTTCTGAGCTTGGATGATCTCAGACACAACAAAACTAAATTCCATGAAAATTGAATAAAGTGTTTCTGAAAGCTTTGTCTCTTGCGCGCTCCCCAGCTTGGCGTGTGTGAAGAAACACAAGGAAGAGTCGGGCTGCACTGGAGTAAGAAATAAAACGGCTTTCACAGCCCTCTCACAGTTTGATGAGATGAACCTTCTAAGTGGTGAGTATCTCTGGAAATCTATCCCAAAACAGGAGAGAGAAAGAACAGAATAGATTAAGATTTGAAGACCAACCAGAGTTTAGTATCAGTATGTGGGTGATGGATTCAGATCTTTGGCCGTTCTGTGTGTTTACTCTTTGCTCTCTGCTTCAGACTACAGGTTTCTGGAGGATACGGGACGCTTCGCTGATGGAGCCAACAGAGACGCTCTGATTCGAGCTCCTCGTGCCAATTTTCACGTAAGTCAGCTTCACTTCCAGCAGATCACGGGGCTCACATCAATCCGTGTGCAGAGGAGTCGGTCCTTCGTTTGTTCTGGCCTTGAGGTGGGACGTGGCACAGATTTACAACACTCTTTCATCAGCGTGCATTAACAAATCATATCAGTTAATAAATCTTTGTAATGCAGTTGTACATCAAATGTCCGAGCGGGATAAGAATTATTATTATTGTTGTCACTAAATTGTCCAGTTGTTGATGTTGTTTACATTTTTTCGTACGTTGTATACCAATTGAAAATCTGAGGGTCAAATCTAATAATTGACGTGACACTGTAGCTTTAAAATAGTAGATAACTTCTCTGTGTTACATAAAGTATTTGTCTCCTCGCGCTGTTATTGCACGATGTGTTTTCGAGTTTTGTGACGTCTGCTGCTATCGCTCCAAATCGTTGACGTGAATTTACAGAAGATTTAGTGTTTTGTCCTTCCAGCCTTCACCTGTAGTGTTACCACGCATCAACAGCTGACATTTGATAGCTTGGAGCAGCGCTTGTTTTCTTCTGGCTTTTCGAGGCGGTCCTCTCTGCTTCAGTGGTCACAAATCAATCCAAATAATGAGCCGTATTCTCAGCAAGAGATAAAGTCTTGGAACATGATGAGCCACGGTCACTGGGTTTCTTCCAAATCCTCGCTGGAAGTGGAGTCATTTATTATTAGACCTACCTGTCAATAAATCTCTTTTACTGGTTCTCCCTACTGGACCCTCAAAGGAGCCATAGCAGTGCCAGTCAGGAACGGGCCGTCCTTTCACTTTTACACGAGGATGGTAAGGAGAGCAGGAACAACAACAACAACAACAGGAGGTATTCTTTGGTTTAACCGTTAATGAAAGCAGAACGGCCAGATTTATTGAATCAGAACAGATACTTGGTGTTTAGCCCAGATGTTTCGTACAGAACATGCTATCCCCCATGGATGGTTTCCACTCAGCTGAAATGTCAGCCAGTCTGGTCCCACCAAATCCAGTTAAGACCAGCAAGACCATTTCTGATGTTCTGCTGATATTCTATTGGAAGTACACACTGTGCTTTATAGCCACAGAGAAAAATGCTCTTCCTGCACACGCCACAGTCCAGTCTGCCAGCACCGTGCAAATGTTATTATACCATACATTAGCCTAGTACTCCTACTACAATATACAGTACATGGCTGTACAGGGCTGCACTGTGTTGCCCGTAATCTCCCGTACTCTTGTAAACGATACCCTTCCTCTCCCTTCTGTGTTTTCCAGGCCAGGCTACTGGAAAATAATGCCAGGAAGATGAACATCACACTGAGGCTGCTGCCCAGCACTTTCACCAAGAGCAGAGAAAACTCCACCTTTTTCCTGAAAAAGTAAGGAAGGTTACACAAATGCATACAGAGGTGGCTCCGCCCACATTTGACGTTTACAGCCTTGAGTAAAGTGATTTACAGTCGTATAATGTATCGTGATGATTTCAGTCACTCATGATGTTTAAAAATATTTATTGCTTAGATATAGTCCAAGTTTTAATGTCCACGTAAACACACGGAGGTCAGATTTAAGGTCATTTTGGCCATTTAGTTTTCTTTTTGATCATGTAATCATTCATTAATCAGAATCATTGATCATGTTTAGACGTGGCTTAGGTGGTAAGGTGGTCGCCTAGTGATCGAAGAGTTGCTGGTTCGATCCCTGCCCGTCCATGTCGAAGGTCCCTGAGCAAGACCCTAACCCCAAATTGCTCCCGACAAGCAATTGGGCCTTGCATGGTTACCTCGGCTGTCTGTGTGTGAATGTGTGTATGAATGGGTGGATGAGAGGCAAAACATTGTAAAGCGCTCTGAGTGGTCTCAAGACTAGAAAAGCGCTATATAAATGCAGTCCATTTACCATTTTACCATTTAACATCTCGAAGCTTCACACGAGCTTGGTGAGATTGTTAACCCCTTAAAACTTTGGCATTTTTCATTTCCCTGAAATTCCTCTTTATTCTAGGGGTGTGGGGTGTCATTTCATACAATTTAACCCAGAATGCATCCAGATATTTTTGGACAGTTCTAGACAGTTTTCTAGAAGTTAGAAGAATGAAACTGCAGTGTTTCCGACGAGGGGTTTAAGAGGTTAATGTACATAATGAACCTCTGATTAGCGAGTGTTCAGCCTTGCCACAGGAGGGCACTCTTGTTAAGTGCTAACTCTGGTTGGATCCTAATGGTTATCTGTAGCGTAGTGGAGGAGGATGAATGGACCAAATGAGAAGTGGACATTTACCCATCTCTGTGAGAGGAGGCGATACCTGAGATAAGGGGCACCTGACAGCATGGCCCTGATCAGATGAGCTGACTCCAACACAGAGACTCACCTCTGCTGTTTATCTCTCCTCAGTGTGTGAGCTCCTCATGCTGTCAGTTATTCAGTATTTATGTCATAGATTACACACATTCTTTTGGTTGTTTATTCACCAGCACATTGTCAGACTGGTGTTCTTCAAGTAGTGTCCCAGCCTTCAGGGTTTTATTACGTTATCCCACCTGCTCAGACTGCACATCTCAGGTACTCAGGTAATAAAGGTGAAATAGAGGAGGAAGTCATTCAGATCTGCGTGTTAGTATAGTAATCTGAAGTTCTCAGGGATGATGAGTGGATGGGGAAATCTGTATAATATGATATGATACCCAACTCATCTAAAAGGAAATGAAGTGTAAAGGAAATTAAAAACGAGACACTGTGAAGGATTTAAGGATTGTTTTTTCATCATAAACTCTTTTTGTCGGTGATATGCCCGATTATTAAAGGGTTCCGAATGTGAAAAGGCTCGCTAATGTATCCGGACTCCTGTAAATAGCCCTTAACAGTTGACCTTGTGTTGTAATTATTTATTAGAAGCCTCCCCAACCTGTAGAAGAGTCTGATCTGTGTCAGTCTGGGTCGTCTCACTTGAAGGGCTCCCATTCTCAGACCGGTACGTAGGTACAAGTAATGGCATAAGAGACGGAGGGAGGGAGAGCGGGAGAGAGGGAAAGAGAGAGGGAGACAGGGAGGGGGGAGAGAGAGGGATTCAGAATGTAGCACATACATAATATATAAAGCAGATGTGTGTGTAGTGTGACTGCAGATGGTAAGCGACATATTCATGCTACGCATTCACACTGCCAAGGAAGGATCATTACTGGCAGACAGCTGACTAAAGGGCTTTAATGGCTGGCTGTGCTGTGCTGTGCTTTGTGCTGCGTGTGCGCATGTGTGTGTTTGTGTCTAGGTGTATGTGCCCGAGAGCATGTCTGTGATAAACGTTTGTACGCGGGATAATGGCTTTCCATTTTCTTTCGGCCCACCTCTTCCTAGTGACTAATTTCAATAACAAGACAAATTCTAGAGACGGACAAATTACAGGTTCAGTCCTGGCCTGAGGTGAGGATTTAATCGCTGGCATTTTGGCAGAACATTGGGTGTAGTTCTGTTAAAGTAGAATTATGTTTTCTACAGACTCAGCCTGGCATGACAGGGCACTTTCCTCACAGGCAGCTTCAGATGACTGGATTACACGCTGCAGATGTACTTACTGGGGATATTAACTGCACGCTTTTTTGGGAATCATTTAAAATGATTGATAATACAAGCTCGTTTGGGTTTGACCACCAGCTGATGTCAGAGCAGCGCTGCGTCGAGCTAAAGCTGGATGTGTTGCCTCTCATTATTCCACTTCACATTTGGGCAATTAAGCTGAATTTCCATACAGTTGGTGCACCTGTGCCGTGCTGTGCCGTGGCCACCCATGATGCAGGCGTGAGTGGATTTCTATGTGCTCATCTCCTTTGTCTGTAGTGTAAATGACTCGCTGACTAATCTAGCAAGAAAATAAGTGCATACCTCCACTAAGGACGGAGTGTCCTCCCTAAACCCCCTGGGGTGTTTATGCTCATTTTTCTATCCATGTTCATTTTTTGGGTCAAAATGTCAAAAGATCCAGATGTGCACCAATCACCAGTGGTGTAAAGTAACAAAGTAAACATACTTCACTGTAGTACAAACATACAGTTGCCGCGTTCGATGCCCTGCTCCCCCGTGTCGTAGGTCGCCGACTAAGACCCTGACCCCCAAATTGCTCCCGACAAGCAAGTGGGCTTTGCATGGTTACCTGGGCTGTGTGAATGTGTGTATGAATGGGTGAATGTGAGGCAAAACATTGTGAAGCGCTTTGGACAAAAGAGCTGTAGAAATGCAGTCTGTTTACCATCTACAGAAGTATGTTTTAGGAAACTTTGTCAGACTTTAATGGAGTATTTTTGCAGATCACAAGTTTGACTTATCTATATATTTGAAGGAAAATCTTTACTTTTACGTCTCTCTAAAACCGGCTAGTTTCTTATCCCAAAATATCATTTAATGGTGATGTTTGGTGTGATGTTGGTAAAAATGCCAACATCTGTCCGTAGAGTTGAGTTTCTTTGGTTTGACTTCTTCCTGATCGTGATAGATTGACTGTATATAAACTCTACATAGAGGACACTGGACAGTCCAACTCGCTGATTGAGTCCTCCAAAGTTTAAAAGTGAAGATCTGATCCATATTTATCTTTCAAGACACGAGGAGGACAGAACAGGATTATAATCTGGTTAATCTGAACACCAGCACAAGGTAAACGTTTTTGGTTGTATCTGCCGAAGCCTAACAGGCTGAATTACAGTGTAACAGAGAAGAGAACATCCCAAACTGTCCTGTGAGTGTTTAACGTTCTCCCCTGTCCACCGCTGGAGCTCCCTTCGGACCAATCAGTGCACTGTGATGACACAGTTGAGTTGAGGGTGGAGAGCGTGAAGGTTTGGCTGTTCCCCAGGTCAGGACTATAATATCAGAGCAGCAATTCCCCGACGTGACTCTGCTGTGGTGCTCTGAACAGGGATGTAATGGCAGAAAGCCCTACTGGGTGAATTAGTTGAATCTTGAAAAGGCTGGAACGTAGCAGTGCGATGTGGTTCACAGCTTTTTGCACATGTCCACTGTATATGTGGGATATTATTGCCTGTGATTGATAAATGGACAAACAGATAGAAGCAGACAGAACCTAATTCACCCCAGATTGGACCGTGGAAGACATTTATTCATCCCTGCACACACGTTCACACCCGGACACATCGCTTTCCAAAGTTTAGCTTCAACCAAACCGTTGTCAGCAGCTTCGGTCAAACGCACGTCAGACTCCAGCAGATAACCTTCTGGTTGTTATTGGCTTGATTAGCCACAATGGATGCAGAGCACAAACGGCGTGTGCTGCCATCTGAGGCGAGCCCCGTATTAGAATAGCATCCAGCCATTTCATCATCAACGTGTGCTGCCTAACTGGGGCCTGCATGCTGATTTCCTTACATGCTATGAATGGAAATGCAACCCGACCTGCCCGGTGCCATGTGTTGCACAATATCACTGACATAAATCCTGCGTTAATGACAGAAGAACGTCACTGTTCATGATTTTTGGCCCTGAATCCACGATTTTCTTTCTCTACACGTCTTAGACAAACACTGCCTGTCTACGACTTGTTTCCCTCTGTGGATGGAGTCAAGTTATGCTGTGACAACCAGAACTTATTTCAACACTGGAAGTTCAATACTTTAAATGTAATTTAAATTGCAAATTGTCCGAACTTCAAACTTCAGACTGAGGACACTTAAAGACAAACACCTGAAGCACTGATAAATTCGTTGAAAGCCAGGGTTGCTTTGAGGATCCTTAAGACCCTTCAGCTTGGTGTCCAGACCCTTTACTGCATCAGTCCCCCCACCCCCGTGAGGTTTTAGGGCCAAGTGTGGCACTGGATTCTTCGGTTGCTGTACTTCAGTACAAAAGCACCAAGGTCTTGTCATCTCGTTCCGCCCGCCCCCCGTTGCTACCCACAGCCTGGGCACGGGGCCTCGAGCAGATGCACAGGACACATGTTTTCATGTGCTGCACCGTTCGTTTTCGCTGGAGCTGGCCAACCCTTAATCCCAGGCAGATGAGATCCTGCTCTGCCAAACCACCAGTTGCTCGGGCTGCTTTCTAGTGTCGACGGTACAAGCCGCTCCGGTCCCTCGTTTAATCAGTAGGATATGTGTGTGTTAATGAATTAGTCGCTCCTCTCTCCTCTGAGACTTGTTACCAATGAAATGCAAGAGGTTGTGCTCGTGCCTTTTGACCTTCTGTGCACTCGGAGGTTTGACGTTCCAACCAGCGGAGAAATGGACGAATGTACTACTGAGCGGAGAATAGGGACCAGACTTTGTTTTCATGAAGCTCGTGAAACAAAAGATCCCACATTTTGGCATTAGCAGAGAAGGCAACCTGGTTAAACGCTAAAGGCAAACTCGAGTTCACAAAAATCTACCTAGTAAAGTCAAATGTTTTCATTCTGCCGACAGACGGAAGAGGAAAACGGCACCGGGGCTTTTGTGCTGAAAATGATCTGAAACCGCGATGTTTTTCCTAAGACAATGATTCTTCAGGTTTTTTGGCTAATACGCCCCAAAATAAATGCAAATTGAATTATTTGATTTACATTCTTTCTATTATCTATACTGTTTATCTACGTTGTGTTGTTTCTTATGGTCCAACAAGATGTTGGTTAAGAATCCCTTTTGGAGGAAGAAAACCCTCAAATACACGCAGCAGATCAATCGTTCGACGTTATAAACTCTTGATATCAAACACGCACATTTAAAGAGAAATTGAATTAATTCATATGCTGAGAATGTGCTGTACAGCCACTCCTTTACTGCCTTGCTCAAAGGCAATTTAGCCATAGACGTTGTAGAACTGGGCAGCGGCTGTGGATATTTTGAAAGCAGGTCCAGTGATCCAAAGCAGTCATCCTCTGGTGCTTCTGTTTTGTCTTTCTGCTCTCTTTTCCCTCTTTCCAACAATGAATAATGGCAGGTATCCCAGGCATGCACTGCTGCCTGGCCCCGAATGACTGTGTGCATCTTTGGACAAGCCCCTTTCCAGTGAAAGACATATTTTCCATTCGCTGGTATGGCAGAATAATAGCTTCACACCTGGTGACGCCACACCCTCGTGTACGTGTCCACACACACACACACCTACGCAGACTTCCAGTCATACTCACACACCCATATGGAATAGGAAACTGCCAAAAACCAAGCAAACAAATAAATTCCCCTGACTAAGGGGCTGGAGGTGTTGGGAACATCCCGTGTTTTTCAAGAGGATCCCCTCGCAGCTCCTGCCCTGGAGCTTTAGCCTCCTTGCTCCTTACTACCAAGTGGAAACTCATAACCACTTTTCATTGGGTGTTTTACCAGTTCTGCACATATTTCATCACATTTGAACTTCCCACCCCTTTTCTGTTGTCAAGGAAAAAAGCCTGCCTCCCTGTTGTATAATATTCCCATCTGGATCCAGACGCCATCACAGACATCAGAAGCAGGCCTGCTATCAAAAAGGCACACAGGGTGGAGTCAGACGGTTCAGGGCCAATAATAATGGTGCCTCTTACAGAGTCTGCATATACTGCAGAACTTAAGTGGTTTTTACCTCATTGAAGGAGCCTTTGCAGTCTTAGTCATGGATTAGTAATCATTGGAATAATATGACCGCAGCTTATTTTTGCTGTTACTCCTGAATTAACATTCAGAGATGAGGCAAGTTTATTTGTGTTGCACCAATTCAAAGTGCTTTAATCAGGATATGATACAATGTGCAACAAGATATCAAGAATGACACTGAAGCTACAGTTCTGCCTTCTATTCCAGGTCTGTAAGAACTTAAGAACATCACACCTACACCAAAATATATCCTGGGTTGTCTCGTGCCTTTAAGGACACTCAAGGTCACCTGATTATACATTAAAATACTTCCACGTCAAGATCATAAGAATAATGAAAACAACAGGGCAGTGCTGGTCAGACCCAGTGGGCCAGATTTGTGCACTTAGGTCATCATAGTGGGAACAATACAAGAGGAAATGTGACTCACTCTCCACAGCTCACACACTCTGCTGTGCTCTCTTCTTCAGGGTTTTCCAAGTAACCAGCATCAAGTTCCAGGGCAAAAGTTCCACCTCCTAACTAGGCTCTTAAAGGTCTTTGAATCTGAGATAAACCTGATGTAACAGAACATTCGGGACTATCTTTCTTTTTAATATTAATGTTTGTTTTAACGTTGATGTGTACGTGCATGCATATTTTGTTTAGCATGTGAAACATTTTTTAGTGTTTCTAATCCAACAGTGTGTCCTGATTAGCATTATTAGGTCTTTTTTACTGTTACAAATTTTAGCACATTAACAAACCTAGCTTGTTTATTTGTTATTGCAGTGACGACAGCTTGTAAACGGCAAACAATACACCACAAAAAGGTTTTTTTTTTTTCTCATATTTTGAGGGGAACTTTGAAAGCTAATAACTTCTTAGCTGTCTTTGAGCTTTGTTTGTGAATATGTTCCAATAAAAGATCAAACAAAGCCTTTCTAGATTTAAGATATCAAAAAGACGTCCCCGACTGGCGCTCTAATTTCACTTGGTGAGTACCTCCCAAGCCCTAATAACAAGGTCTCGTATACGTGCCTTACAATTAGGCTGTGCCTGGTCTTGGGGGTCTGTTTTTATCTCTGTGCCTGTGCTATGTTGGAGAAGCAGCTGATGAATCTGCTCCACCCTATATGACAAAATCTGTGGTCTTGGTCAGCACGCGTCCACCGCTCGGTGTATGTGGGATGAAGGTTCTGGAAGCACGTTTTGACTTTTTCTGTTTGCCAAAACATCGTTTATTCGTCCAAAGCAACAAAATGGTTGTGTCTTCACAGGATCATTATAATGCACCGAATTTGTCCATATTGGCATTTTATTCAAACGGTTATTATGTCGTTTACACTATGTACAAAATGTCTACTGTAAAATTATTGAATATATTATTGGCTATATTTCTGGTGATTATCAAAGGTATAGATGCAGCAGCTGTTTAAGGGATAAATGTTTGGTTGTAGAGAACGCCCAGCAACCCAAAAAACCCAACCGCCTTTAGTAGTCACTGCCCAAAGCATTACCCCAGAATAAGCAATGATTATGTGATATCCACCAGCTGGCGTCCTAATATTGAGTGTATATGTCATGGTCTCCATGGTGACACTGGTTCACTCACTACACAGTCACACAGACGGACGAGATCTTGGAAGCAGCCAAGCACATTGTCTTAAAGAGATGAAGGCCGAATCCTTTGTACGCTCTGAATTTATGCGAGGCAATTCAGGGGATTTAAGGGAATTGTGGGAGAACAATAACCAGTGCTGATTTCATCCTGTGAGGAGACGTCCAATCCAAGATGACTATGTCTGTCACTAACTCATCCACTTTGTGTCATTTAGACAACGACAGTTCCTGTGGCACCTGAAGCTCATCTTCCCTCAGAGCAAGACGGAATTCAGTCAGAAGAGGTGAGTCCCACCGTCTTCTACGGACAGGACAAGGCACTGTCAAGGTGTCCATCACGAGATCACGAGAGGTCTCAAGTCGAGATTGTTGAGTCACATGTCAGAACTGACAAATCCACGTCAAGGACGAGGCTGAAACCTTTTGTTTCAAATCACCAAATCCGTAATCATTTCTAGAGTTTTGTTGTGTTTATACTGCCTCTCTCTCACTTTTCTGACCACATGTCCTTGACCTTGATATTCTCCTACTAAGTTAAGGCTCTAGCCCAAGTGAAGGTGACACACGAGTCTCAAATCCACGCAGCTGGAGATGCCTGTGTGAATATGTAATGCCTTTAGAGCATGTACTTACTTGTCTGCCGTGACCACCACGGTTTGATTTGATTTGGATGTTGACCTTGACTCGTGTTCTGTCACCGTTTGTTTTTCCTCTAAAAACACTTTCTCTCGACAGAGTTGCCGACACAAAAACCCTGGAGGAGATCTTGACCCCGTATATTCACCCGACAGACTCGGACCCAGTGACACGGCAAAAGTGAGCTCTCTCCTGAACACTCCCCTTCCCGGAGACATTGGTGTTTTAATTGTCAGCCGCACATTTGTAACATATTTCTTTGTGCGACCGTATAATGGATTGGATCAGCAGCCATTCTACAGTGATTTGTTCATCCCAGGGCACAGATTTGAGTTACTCCCAATGTAGGAGGCTCAATAATTGTTTTGGTTTCTAGACAAAGAAAATACCCCATAAACAGCACAAATAACTGCTTTCATTGGTAATAGATTTCTCCCAATAACAACAATCATAAATTCTTAATTTCCTATGAAGCAAATTTGAATTCTCAATTGGATTTCTTGGTTTTCTGTCAGGAACAACACTATCTGGAATTCATTTGCAGCTTGTAATTGATGGATTCGTCCCACTTTTATCCACTTCCCTCGCCTCTGTGTTAACATTCTTCCACTTGAATGTGTTCTGTGTCTTTTAATTTGGAATTATGTTAATATGGCAGTATGCTTTGCTGCTCGCCAACTTTCCCCTGCCAGGTCATTTAGCATGTCTTCACTTTTCACAAGTGAGTGTTCTCATTTTCACTGTGGTTTTGCCAATGCCGACAGAAGAAGACGTTTCTTTCCAGGGATTAGGATTCCAGGATTATGAAGTCTTAGACCTCATTTTTAAGGAAATCATCACATTAACAAAAAAGCAGAGACGCGTACATATGCACACGCTTAAGTGTGATATTTAGAAAAGATCACAGCTCTGCGGTGGTCCGTGCTTCCACGCTCACGTGGAACGAGCGTACGAGCTCATCGCTTGTCTCACGGTGCAAAAATCTTACATGATCAAATTTGATGCATGCCAGATTGTGTGAATGCCTGGTGAATAGAAGACAGAAATACGTCATCAACTCGTCGCCATCCTAGAACATTGCAGCGGTCAAATGATTTAAGATAACTCTCTGTCACGGTCAAGGCTTTACCGCCGACTGTTTTTGGTCACCGCAGAGCCAAATTGTCCATCTGGTACCAACGTGACAAAACCGTTATGCGATATTGTTAACAGATATCTGATGCGATTCTTGACATCAACAATGTTAATCATTAATAATAAAAATGTAATTACTGGTATCAAAAATTTGATTTCTCACAAGTAAAAATCTAACAGAGCTCAAAACGTGTAATTGTAGCAAAAATTGAGTGCGTAACCGTTTTGATTTCAAGTGAACGCGCTTTCTTCCCTGTTTTTTTTTACTTATCGAAACATTTTTGCCTCGTTTTGAGTTGTTTTTATCCACTCACAACAGAGAAATAGTGAGACGGGAGAACACCCAAAAGTCAATCCTCCAGCCGTGTATTTTCCGTGACCGCTGTCAGTGTCCAGGCCTTGTGACGGCAGCACCTCGGCATCGTGTCACAGCTGTGCCCACGATGACGCACACACCGCTCCGTCTACGCTCAAAGTCTTGACTTAAGGAGATGAATAAAGGATTTCAACCCAGAACGCAAATGTTTTCAGTCAAACAAATAAACATGTGGCGGTTTTCACTGGATTTCGTTTGTCTCCGGGCAGCAGGATCTTGGCTGGAGACTGACAGAATCTGTTATTTGTCTCGATTTCTACCCACATCCTTCACATTAATTAACAATCCAATTTCTTGCTGTCTCAGCACTT
The DNA here is from genome assembly GCA_900303265.1 of Brotula barbata. Taxonomy (NCBI): domain Eukaryota; kingdom Metazoa; phylum Chordata; class Actinopteri; order Ophidiiformes; family Ophidiidae; genus Brotula; species Brotula barbata. Next base: position 5,432 of record OMNV01010913.1, on the reverse strand, counting down.
TAGTTCCCCAAATGTGACTTTACCTTTTTGAGTTGCCCGTCTTCTCTGGCTTTACTTTGTCTCATACTGTACCTCCCAGGCTCGTGTTTCCCCTAACATGCCCGGCTGTTCTTAAACAAGGCTCGCTCTTTCATTGCATTCCTACCAGACAAGTCTCTAATGTGATCTGACTCCCCTGCTCCAACCTTTGTACTGACAAAAATCAGCAGAAAGCAATCTACTGTAAGGCTTTCTACGTCCGTCTTAAAACACTGAGGGCGTAAATAAATGGACTGCATTTCTGTAGACCTTTTCCAGTCTGGGACCACTCAAAGTGCTTTACAACGCTTGCCTCACATTCACCCATTCACATACGACATCCAAGATAACCGTGCAAGGCCCACTTACTTGCCGGGAGCAATTTGGGGTTAGGGTCTTGCCCGGGGACCTTCGACGTGGTCTTCCACTAGGCGACCACCTTACCTTCTAAGCCACGCCGCCCCTGTGAGGGAGTTTTGGGAGCCTTTGGTAATTTCTCTTTAACAGATGTGGCCCAGTTCCAGCAGACTCTGCTTAGTCTGGATTCAAGTGGGCTTTACTCCCCATGACCCATTGCCTGTCTGTGTAGCACAGCTCAGGTCCCTTACATAAGAAACCTCGACAGGAGAGTGCACATCAGTCATCAGCCCTGACAAGAGTACATCTGAGGCTCTGCTGTGCCACCATCAATCAGTTACTTTTACTTTACATATCTGTCGGAAGATCTCCACTTTTTCTTCACTACCTTTGTCCAAACTGAATATATGCTCCATATTTATCTGAAAAGTCAAGTGGAGTGTTGGCTGAGATTATAATTTTGATAATCTGAAGGCCATCATAAGGTAGAAATGACGTTTATGCGTGAACTTTGCTGTACTTCCTTCTGCAGTGGACGTACCATCCCTTGTTTATGTTGAGAATGGAACGGTGCTTGGTCTCAACGTCCTGTGTTGATGTGACTGTGTCTCTCAGGTTGAAGATGTACGTGCATGCCCCCTTTAATCACCTGAGAGTCTTCATGAAAGCCGAGGGGAGGAAGGCCAACTCTGTCAGGTGAGATCCAGTCTCTGCTTGTCCTCTATTTCATAATGCCATACTTACCACTGTACGTTATGCTCCGTGTCAGCATGGTCACTGGATCTGGTAAGACTGAACAGGGTTTGCTGCTGCTTGACACAGGACATAAACCACAGTCCTACGCTTGAGGGAGGACTTCCCCAACCACTAGGACATTTGTTACTTATTACTTACCAAAGTCTTTTCGTTTGATTTGTATCAAAGCCAGATAATGGATGGTCGTATTTTACTCACCCCGGCACGGTTCTTCACACTGCTGCTGTTATTTCTTACACCAAATAGCAGTAGAATCATACTATTATTATTACTCCTATACATCTTGGCTTTTTTTTGGTGTTATGTGACCTGATGGAGACAAAGTCTAATGTACTTTAGTGCACAGACAAAACAAAAGTATGAAGTAAGACAGAAAATCTGTACAATGTTGTATGTTGAGATCTTTTTTGGCAGGTTGTGTGTGTGTGTGTGTGTGTGTGTGTGAAAGAGAGCGAAAACATCGGTTTAGGATATTTGGTTGATATGTGATGAAATAAGTCAATGATAAAACAAAAATAAGCATCATAAGAATGGAAAAAAGTGAACGAAAAGTAGGGTGGGGAGATGACGACAATGGTGGTGTTGGTGGGACGGGGAGCTGGGAGTCCCTGAGCAGGGGTTGGCAGAACCTCCGCCCAGGCCAGCTGATGGAATTGGAACTAGAATGGACCGCAACAACCTCGGTAGTCATATTCCGATGTGATTTCATCAGTATTATCTGTGATAAAAGGACAGAGGTTGAAACGGGGAGCAGTTTTGTAGTTTCCAGCAGCGTGTGAGAATCCTTCCAGCGTGCAGGGATCCGGTCCAGGTGAGTGATCTGCCCGTTCGATTGTGCTTGCTGCTCATGACAGATTTATTCAGCGTTTATAAAATCAACATAATTGCTTTCTGAACATGACATCACTGACTTGTAAATTCCTGCAAAGCTACGCGGTGCGTAAGCGGAGAGGCCTGCCTACCCCACTGCTCCGTTTTAAGAGAGCTGACGCCATAATCAAGATTCTCTTTTCCCCTTGATCTCCATTTTTTTTCTCATCGGATCTCTCGCTCACGTCGACCTTCCACATTCCAGGCGTCCCGTCAGTGCTACCTCCTCGCCGCCACCTTTCCTCTCGCTCTTTGTCACTCTCGCTCTCTTTCAGAGGGGATTGGAGGGATGGTGTTGATAGCACCCATTTGCCTCGCCTAGTTTCAAATTCCTTGGCTGTCCTCCATTTCCACTTAGTCATGGAGTGAATTATGATCCTCAGTGCTCATAATCATTACCCCCTGGCCAGCATAAAACATCATGAAACCTCCCATCCCATCCTTCATCCGTCTAATGCACACACACTCTCATTGTCTGGCCCAGTGGGCTGGGCATTACACACTTTTGAAGGAAATAAATTACGTCTGTGACATTATATAGAGATGAATTTCACAAAGACGAGTGTAGGCGTGATGATCGCTCAGTGTGAGCCAAGATTATGCACAAACTGTCAGGCTGTTACGTAAAAAAAAGAAAAAAAGCTATCATTTTCTTAGACGCCCTTAAGATTTAATAGAACATGAAGGCAAGTATTAATCAATAACACATATCAATCGGACATAAAGCTGCTTGATTTGTCTTCGGCGGAGATTGAATTAATAAATGTTAATTTTCTACTCGTGTCAAAAGTGACAGTTGTTTTAAGTCAGTTTTACAGTGAGCAGGGTGGTTAGTGTATGTTTCTGATAACAGAAACCTGAGATAAACACGAGGAGGAAACCAAAGGAGCTGCTGGTTCAAATCCTCAGCCAGCCAGAGTCCTCACAAGTCAACCTGGAACTAGGATTTACATCTGGATTATTTAAACTTGTACTCAGATTTTCACATACTGGATAAAGGCGGTTAATCACATGTAAACATACACATTTTTACATGAATTTGACCGAGAGCAGACAAAGTCACGACC
>OMNV01010910.1:0-10652 GCA_900303265.1 Brotula barbata | reverse complement strand
GGATTTAACCTCCCATTTTTATCTCCAATAAAATATTCACTAAACCTCATCCCAGCTTGGCATTTCTGATCAATTCTTTCTTTCAGGGGAGACTTTGTGTGCTCTCTCTCTCTCTCTCTCTCTCTCTCTGTGCGTGTGTGTGTGTGTGTGTGTGTGTGTCTGTGTGCTCTTAGGCGCGTCCACATGGCCCGATGACCTTGGAGAGGGTCACCTGTGAGGAAACCATGCAGCCGAGAGAGACAGAGACAGGAACCAAGCAGACAGTTGGCGCGTTGGACGCAGAGAGCCGCAGCAGACCGCCGAGCTGCTGAAGTTTTGAAGGTGACTGCAGGATTTTTCCCCTGTGCGTTTAGAAAATGCCAACGTCGTCCCTCTCCAGGGCTCCCCTTCGGTCTAACTGCCTGTTATGGCGATAATATTGGAACGACCCGGAGTTATTTCCCATATAAAGTGCCTCTGAAAGAGATTAGAGAAATATGTATGAATTTCATCCTAATTTATTTGATCATTCCACATTACAAAGCTGCGTTCTGCTCAAATGCGATAACAAGTTTCCAGTTCCTTTCAAGCGAAATTAGACCTCGATAGGACATCACCGGGGTCGCGCCGCTTCCTCGGATGGAATGTAATTTGTGGGGAGAATTTGTTGTATCTGTCGCAAATATTCTCAATTAGCTGCGTAATTATTTGAGGTTTTCTGCAATTACGCTTTAAACCGGCAAATTTGAAGCCGTGGCTGCCCCTAATTGGTCTAGATTTGATATTTTGCATATTTGCATAATGAGGAAATTGGGAGGAAATTGTGTTCATCCATTTGTGAAAATTTCTATGAATTTTATGAATCTGAAAGCCATCCCCTTGCGGTCGGTGACTTTGCCTCAGCTCCCATGAGGAAGCGGGGCGGGAGCGCGCAAGTGCACAGCCACGTCTCCCATATGCGTGTGTGTGCGCTCCAGACGCACAAGAGCTTAACCGTGTTCTATTCTGGAAACGTTACGGCAATCCACGTCTGAATAAAATTACAGCAGAAAATTATTGTAGTTTTTTCCCGACAAATATGCAGATATTAAGCTGTTAAGCTGTGGTAAATGTACAATTAGACAGCAATGAGACGTAATGTATAAGAAAATACATTTCACAAAGACCAGTGATGAAAGCGGTGTAATGGAATTTGTTTTATGCCTCTGCTCACTGATTTATGAAGCATTAGCGGAAGGCCTGCGGTTATCTTTTTCATTTTCCATCAGTTAACAAACAATATGGCTGTATGGGTTTTATTAAGAAGCCTTTGATTTTGTCATTAGGTTTATATTAGATAATTCATCCAGATTGGTCTGCGAGACTTAATTATGCGTTATCACAGTGTGCTGATTGATATTGAGAAAGCTAAGTGTTCTATGTAATTGGTAATAAAGAAGGCAATTTCAGAAATTTGTCCAATCAGTAATAATTATGAGTCTGTGCGTAGGTAATGATGTTAACCCTAGTTGCCTCTCAGACAGTCCACCTCTAGCATATCAAATGTTAAATATAATAAGCTGTACAAAAAGAGGAAATTGCCTGTGCACAGGTGTTGCCATTACAACCTGCTAATATTAGAAATATTTCGAGTTGAGTTGAGTTGATGAGGATTTAAGAAATGAGCCCAAGAGGCCACACCCGGGTTGAACCGGTGTCTCGCTTGGTGGTGTGTTGATGCAACACTTCAACATTCCAAGAATCCAGCAGGTAATAGCTGTGGTATGCAGAGCGTGTGTGTCCTTTTTGTGTGAGGGGCGAGTCCACCGAGAGCCGCACATCAGCAAGCAGTAAAAGGGAAAAGCTAAGAGCACTGATGAATGTCTGAGATAGATGTGTTAAGTGACCTTGGTGCATTACGCTCTCCTTCAAAGACGGAGCAGTCAAGATGAGTGAAGTCTTGCTCCTCCAAGTCTTTAAGTGTGTGTGTGTGCGTTTGTAGTTGGGTGTGTTGATAGCTGTATTTATTTATTTAAAAATTAAATTAAAAGAATATCGAAGTAAAGATGATTTACAACTGAAAAGACCTGAGGTTGGGGTTTCAGTCAAATTTAAAGTAGGTTATATTTGAAAGATTTTAGCGTCCCTTAGTTCATTTTAGCGTCAAACGATTTTTACACGGTACTCATCCTCTGATCATTTTGATATCGTATCCACGAGGAGAATGATTTGATTGAGTCTGCATCGGTGAAGAGCCTGAATCACTGCGGCTACGCTTTTATTAAGAGGGAAGAAAGCGAGCCAAAAACAAACACAATCACATTGATTTATGGGAGGGGAATACCACAAAATATCCTTCTTTAATATTCACAGGCAGCTCATAAAATAGGCTGCATGATAATTTCAGTATTTCATGGTATATTAGACCATAATGACCTCAGTCCACCCCTCTACACCCCACAGCCCAACAGGCAACACACACAGGCACACGCACACATACGCCTCAACCCCTAGCTAGGCCAGAGTCGAGGCTAATTTATAGGTGAATGTGAAAGGCGAGCTTAATGTAATGACCTTACAGCCGTGAGATATTATTCACTCTGTGGCTTGGGTAAAGGGGACGGTTTGGAAACACGAGGATTTAAATTGGAGACTGGATCAAGTGAGAGAGATTTAACACGTCAACACTGGGAATGGAGTGAAGGACTCAAAGCACACGTTGTGTTTTCTCAGGGAAAAACAACAGCAGCCATGATTGTGTTCCCAGTGAATCTACAACTACAAGCCTGAACAAATAGAATCTCACATATACACAGAAAGAGAGAGAAACACACACACACACACACACACACACAGCGGCGGCAGCAGCTGAAACTGCCGTATTATACTCTTTGAGTTAATGGGAATAAAATACCTCAGTGGATGAGTGCAGATGTGTTTGATACAAATAGTCATTTTCCTATTTGCTGCCTCATTGGGCATGATGAATGATGGAAGTCAGGGAGGCGGTGTGATAAATGGCAGCACCTTGGCTCTACTGCATGGCCTATTGATTCTCCTTCTTTATTACCCCTCCAACCCAGCTGGCTGCTCTGCCCCTACGCACACACACACACACACACACACACACACACACACACACACACACACGCACATGCAGTGTTCACACCAATGCAACCATGTGCTCACTGAATCTACAGACAATCGTGCAACACACGCACAAAGCATGCAACACATGCACATTTGGAGATGCACGGAGCAAGAGAAGATGATGAGAGGCAGCGAGAACAAGAGGCAAAGTGAAAGTAGCAGCGGGTTGGAGGAAGGGTGAAGGGAGCATAGCAGAACAACACCAAGGCAGGAAAATCAGGCAGAAAGGAGATCAAAACATAAAGATGACTCAATTAAAGTGTTTGGGGGGGGTGACTCGGTCTTCATGGAAATGTTCATTTATAAATTCAGCTGTCAAAGACAGAACAGTTTGATGAGGGATTGGCCTGCGTGTACAACACCATCAGTCACACAGACAAAGCGGGCAGGATAAATCAGTGATATGACCATCCACTGAGCTCTTCATCATCAGGTAATGAGGGTAATATCCTCTTCTGCACAACAACAATAACCAGGCAGATTCCAAATAGACGAGCTGCGGCACATTCCTATCTCTGCTGTATGAACACACCGAACACACACAGAGAGCTGTCAGAGCGAGGTGTGACAAGCCGAGACAATCTATGTGACAACGTGAGCGAAGGTGACCAGAGAGGACGGAGCCATCCAGGCTGACTACTTCCTGCTGGACAGGAGGAAGTGACACGGGTCAGAGGGAACGGGTCCATCGTTACTGAAGAGAGCGAGGGCCTGTCAGATATAGATCAGTGAGATGTCTCTATCATTATCTTGACAAAAAAGCAGTCTTTTTCCTCTCTTCATCTCTTCGGCTTTAGACAAACTAATAGAGAGATCAAACGGCGCTGACCTCTCAGACTTCAATTTACCTGCTGCATCTCCTTGACCTTGAACCAGAGAGTTAATAATTCAGTGTCCTGGTGATGAATGGTTTGTGTTCATGTGCATGGGTGTGTATGTCCATTTGTTTCGATATCACCTTGGTAAATCATTTATACACAGACATGAGCGCCCATGTTTTTGTTTCAGTGAAGCTCAGCATCATTCTATTAGGAATAATGGGAGAATCTTGGGTCAATATCCTCATTCAACACTGCACGGCCTTTAATCTTCCTTCATTCTGATGTAATAATCAGAGCTTTGATTACATGTGGTGATCTGTTGTGATGGGTGTTTTCCTTTAAACGTGGCATCTTAACTGTAATTTTGGGCGGTCCGATCATCTTATGGAGAATTTTTAAAACGTTACATGCAATTTCCTTTGCTAACGTGTGTGTGTGTGTGTGTGTGCGCACTCTGGCTTGATGGCTTCCACCTCACACTCCCCGCTTTAAAAGTCCATTTGGACTCATGCCTAAAATCACCTTCTCGTCGTCGCTGTGGTAACGGAGCCAGGCCTAATTAGTATGCATTATCAATTAACAAACTTAATAGCCGGCAGATTGATTAGATCCTCAGTTATAGGGGCAGAACTCAGGCGAAACATGGAATGAAAAATAATCATACTCGCTCTCTCCCACACACACACAGAGCTACTTACACATGCACACACACAACAGCAGCTCACTAACCTTCTCCTCCTCCTCACTTGTGTAATTACTGTATGCATATGGCAGTGAGTGGATTGGGAATGAGGCTGTGTGAGGTTTTAAATAAACCTTCAGTTTATAATGAGGCAGGCCGCCATGGCTAGTTTAGTTCTGATTGTGCTCCACTCTAATGAATGACAAACCTTCTCTACTAAGCATATACGCACACTCTGGTACACACACAAACACACACCACGTGAAACACAGACGCAGAACAACTGTGTATCAGTACAATAAAGACACGTGCAGTGTGTAAAATGCATACAGGGTCCATCATTCACTCCTAACACGTCCACAGAATGTATAAACACACACACACAACAGTCACACAGAAACACAACTACATACCCACACACACGGAATGTAATCAAGCGTTAGGTTTACCCTCCTATCAGTATAATGGAGGTTAATGAATGATTAGGTCTAATAATTTTAGAGTGGAGCTTCGGCTTAACCGCACGATGCATCAAACACTTAGGCAACGCTGAGAGTGAGAGCATCAGCAACTAAAATGAAATATCAGTGTTACACTCGTGTTTAAAAAAAACCAAAACACAGTCATCCGAAAATTCAAGTGAAACAGTAGTATTAGCTCTAGATGATTAGACGGTTTATCACTGTTTTTATTTAGCATACACCAAGTCTTCATCACGGATTGTGCTGTTCGTGGTGCTGAAATAGCTGCAGCAACGTTTATTGTAGCAAGTCTTTTTTTTGCAGCACGCACTCTGATATTTGCACATAGAAATTAATATTAGTGCACTATACAACAGCCACAGGTACAAATGAGGAAAATTAGCATATATTTTACATTTTGCAAAATATTGATAATTGAGTTTAAATGTTTTAGTTTTTATTTGCAATATTTCAGTGATACTGTGAGGGGAGTCATTTTAATTTCCACATTTAAAATCCAATTAAAAGTAAAAAAAGACAAACAAAAACCCAACAACAAGATACGCCTACGGGTTGCAACATCATTGTAACGTTATGCAGATTGCATCAGGTCAAATAGCTAAAAGTGTGTGAAAGCGTCTGGTCGTTCGGAATGATTTTTGACAGGTCGGTGCTGATGCGGCTCTTACATGAAAAGATACTAAATTAATCAAAATTGGATTGCTGACTATTGCAAGGATACGAACACATAATGAGCACTATAGCCACCTCATCAGTACGCTATCCAAAACGTTTATCCAAAAATGTTTTTATCCAGAACATCCTAACAAGAATTCCTTGACTACTGAGGGATTTCGTCAGTGTGAATTCAGGGTTGCAGCACATAGACTGAATACCGAACCGGTGACCTACCATATCACTGAAAGGCCAATTCATGGACATTAAAATGCAAACGTGTGCATATTTCACAGCGTTAAATTTTATGAAGCATTTGAAGCACCAGCCCTCCTGTAGTAAATCCTAATGGTCTTATTTCCTATTCATAATATCCGTACTTGCCACCTCCAAGCAATGACATTAAAACGTTAGCATCTCCACCAACTTAGAGGTTGAAACCAAACCGACTTCACAAACATGCTGCACATAAACACACACAAGCGCACGCACAGTGTGACTTCGGTGCAGATGTGCGCCCGGTCTCCTCTGCTGCATTGTGGCCCAGTTTGCAGCCATCGTCCCTCTGATGTATAACTCGTTGTCCAAGCCTTAATGTTGATTTATTATCCATCCATAAATTAGAAAAATATGTTTGAGAATTCTGTGGTGCAGCCAGGCTCTGCGTACCGTCTAGGGATTGGCTGACGTGTCAGAGGCGCATATTGGCTCGCCAGGCAGGCTTTTGTTTCCCTGCACCAGCAGGCATTTAATGAGTGCTGATGGCTTAAGGTAAATGTGTTAGGACAGACAGCAACAACAGCCACAAAAACACCCTGCTACATGGGAGAGATGTAGGCCCGCTCAACAGCAGTAAAATGCTCCTTTTTTTTCCCAGATGTCTGTGCATGTTAAAGAAAGGCGCAATTTTCAGGATAAATTGGTCGGCTTTTTTCTTAATGGCCAAAATGTTTCAGCTAATAATTTCCATGGACAGCAGTTTCTTTAATCTACTTGCTGCTTTGGAAATGTTATAATGTATTCAGTCTTTCCTTCGGCAGTTCAATAATGTGCCTCTCCAGAGCCAACTCATCATATTAGCTCCTGTTTCAGCAGCTTATCCTGCTATTATTAAATATAGTTGATTATAGCTGGTGGTGGTGGTGATGATTCTCGGGCCTATCTTGGCGAACTCGAGTACAGACATACATACTAATTCCTCATAAAGCCTCAGACATCTCTTGGCAGTAACATGTTGCTCCAGAACACAAAGTGTGCCACGGTCCCATCTGAAATGTTTTGTGCATTTCATATTAATAGCAGGTGTAATCACAGGTCAAAGTTGAATGATGTAACATAAAAAGCGGCTATGACGCACGCCAGATTTTCATCCCCTTTCCATCGGCCGCAGCGCCTGGATTTATCAGACACACTGCACAGTGCAAATCAACGCGCTGAGACAGTAACATCATTGTCATCTTGTCTTGAGCTGACACTGTCACTTCATTGTCATGGCTGTTGGGTCTGCTGTGCTGATGTCCTGCTCTGCTGTTTATGTTACAGATGTTGCAGTAATCGGAGCAGCAGCGTGTGAAGGACTCAGCCCGCAACTCCGACTAACATCACGCCTGAAAAGGTCATTGTGGAAACGCGGGCTGATGGTGACGCCTGAGATAGAATGAGACGTGGTTCCACCGAGATAACCCATTTTTCTCACGTCGATACTGCTGCCATCGTTAGCGGCACTCAGTTCTTCATCCTACTTCCTGCTAGCAATTCATTTAAAAGCTATACAATTAGATAAAAATCAGTAAATCAGACTACTTGTTTTCCTTTTGAGAACTTTACCAGCTGCCTCAGTGTTAAGTATATTGTGGTGCACTGTAATATCTGCAATTAAGCTAATCAGGAGAACAATAATAAGGACAATAAGGCACTCATGTGCGCTCAATGTTTGTTCCATATTTTAATCATGTTGTTAGGATTTTGAACCAATTTCAGTGCTTGTCACAACATTAGCTGGCCAGTTTACTCTCAAAATGGCTTCACCCATTAGCTGGGATTTTGAGTAGCTTTCCTCATAGTAAACATAATGAATCATTCTAATAGAAATCCATATCAGTCAAGACACAATTATTGTTTTGATGCAATCCGGGTTGGCGGGCCATGATGAGGAAACAACTGGTGCAGTTTGGAGTAAAACATTATGCCTCTGAGGCACACTTATTGTCCATCAGCGGGGTTGGCTATATCTCAGTCTGAGCGTTTATCCTGTGCCATAATGGGGTGCTGAGTTGCTCGTGGCGGCCATTGTTTAATGATCTCCTTGGGCTCTGGGAGTAAACTACTGCGGTAATCAGAAGGGTAAACTCAGCTATATTTCAATTTGGAGAGCCGCTCTTCCGTTCAGAGAGGCCGCTCTGAGACGATAAATAATAGGACTATTTAGCCTATCCCACAGGCTGCCTCACCGACACCTAACTACCCAAATACACACACACACACACACACACACACACACTGAGCCTATAACAATTCATGTCGCTTCCATAAATCAGCCCCACTAAAGCTGGTGATTAGCAACATCATTTAGCCCCTAAAACCCAAACAGCGACAACTGTTTCCATCCTGGTTTTAGGGAGTAGATGGAGAGATGCACAGATGGTAAATTGGTTGGAGGGGAATGAACTACAGCTGAAGGACTGGACTTGGGGATGTAGATTAAATTCAATGCAGATTCAACTCGGAGTGGAGTTGATTTAGGCAGCCAGGGTTTTGACCTTGTCGATGATGACATTGTCACTGATGAGCCGATGTGCTCTTTATAAAACATTATTCTACCACATTTAGGCTAAGTTATGAATGTAAGTGAGTGTTAAATGTGCAATCCATTTTACAAAATATCTTAAACTCTTCTCTACTGATAAAAACAAGTGTATTCTCTTTACCTGCTGTTATGTTATTGGTATTTCGCTTTAAATCAACATGAAAGTAGAATTCCTCTGAGGATGGATTCCACACACTTATTACTTAGGTAAAAGATTTATACATCATCATCCTTTTGAAAGCTGTGAACACAGCTACTGGGGAATTTTCACGATATTTCACATAATACCCTTGGGACCTTCTTTCAGGTATTAAAACTGAAAATATTCTTTTTTTTTTGTAATTTAATGTTGCAGTCTTTTCACTCATGGCAGCAGCTCTGACACCCACCTCATGTCATTGTCACGTATGTGGTTAATTGTGCAGTAATAGTTATGAATATGTTATCAGGAGGTAACCCATATCATCTTTGGTAGAAACACTGTGTATATTATATCTTATTATTATTATGTTATCTCTCGTCTATTTTCTAGTTATTCCTTTCCTATCTTGTCTTGTAATTTTTTCAAAATTGCACTTCTAAGATTAACAAAGGAAAAAGATGTATACAAAACAACAAATCCACATGAATCCCTTATGTTACAGTTTGATGAATTAAAACACTCGGCTACGATCGTTAGGTATTATTTTTTACTTAGTTTTGCCACCTAGCACATTTTATTAAAATTACAAAAAAAAAACAATATTCATCCAACATATTTTAGCTGAGGTGTCATATTTATTTTAAGTGGTGTTTTATAGTTTATCTTATTGTCCATTATGCTATAGAAAAAAAATGTTACTAGAAAACACCTATAAATAATTTTGCACCCCACTGGTTTATATGCATCAATAAAATCAAACCACCAGCCGAACAATTTCCCCATTTACCATCCTGGAATACCGTTCCCCGGTCTCAGAGGAGAAGGATCAGACGTGTGTCTGATGATGGCTTCCTAAAGAGCTTCAATTAATGACCTGTCACTTATCATTAGTACTGCTGAAAGGCGGGACACCAGGGAGCACGATCCAAACAAAGGCAAGTTTTAGAGCATCAATTCTAAAAGCACCGATAGACTTTATTCTAATGGTTGGCCTCCAAGCCCCTCATCCCCTCTGGCCCCGAGCCCTGTTGTCTCCCCTGGGGGATTAAAGGGATCTGCTGAAATTAGCCGTTTGGATGACAAGCATAGGCCAAAGGACACGTGGGTGTTAATGTCCCCTTTTACAGGAACAAAAGCAGTGGGGATTTTAAATAACACGTCTCCCTCGCTGCCTGTGGCCACTCCAGTGTGCACAGTAGGTTACTTAAACGTCATAAACTGATTGCAATCATTTTCTGGAGGTGAAATAATCATCAGTGCCAACATTGTCCCTCATACGTGGCTCAAAAACTCAGAATATTTCCTTCAGTAAAACTATATTAAATTTAGCGACAAACGTTGGTCGTTCGTAACCAAACAATGTCAAGTTTAACCTTTCTCCGCCCGTTTCAAATAGGCGTTATCTTAATTTTGCGACAACAAATGTCATTTCCCTTGCAAATTCTCCCAAAAAGTTGAACAACCTCAGATGTTCCAATTCAACAAGAATTCATTGTATTCCTAATGTGGTCAAACTATCTTTGGTCTGACAGTAGCAGGGTTGTTTACTCTTCATTACAGTTCCAGGCAGAGCTAGGAAGATCCTCAAAGAGAACATCCACAACAACATCCTCTTGACTGGGGCTTTGCAGTGCTGCTTTTGTCCATTACGCTTGGCCTCCTCATTGACAGCCAATAAATCATTCATTTAGAGGCAAAGCAGGGAGAGAATCAAACAGCCATTTCAGAGCCCAAGGCCTTTCACTGTAGTGGCTGGTGCAGGCCACAGATCTAATGTAGAGTGGCTAGGCTGCAGGCGGGTGGAAGGGCTCTTAAGAGACAGCAGCACATTGTTTGGAGAGACGGGAAACGCTGCTCTCATTAGACCTGGAGCCGAAAACCAACCTGAAAGGCCTGCTTCAATTTACCTGCCCTGTGCTTGGAATAAATCACCCCTGTGTGTGGCATGCACGAATAG
>OMNV01010909.1:16390-33433 GCA_900303265.1 Brotula barbata | reverse complement strand
CATCATTACTGCTATTAGAGACTCTAATGTGTCACTGTTGCCAGGGTTTAGCACCTCTCTGTAACAAAATGTCTCCTCTGTGGATCGTATGTTATTTTCCCCTCACAGCAATCCTCTATTTTATCCCAAACACGATGTGTACACGCGTAAACATCTTTTCAACGCATCCAACTCTCCCACACGGGACCAATAAATCATCAGAGGAGGCCGATTGTCCTGTCTTACCTTTGATACTATTACGCTACCCAAATCTACACACAAAACCTGTTCCCTGTACATAAATATAAACTCTGAGTCAATGCGTGACAGCTAATGGATTTAGGAGCTTCGTCTGAATTGCCTCGGATATGACAAGGTCAATCAGAGAGCGGCTACTTTTTAAAATTCACTGACAGGTGCGTTGACCTGGGGATGGGGAGACTGGCAAACATCACGTCTCCATGGTAACGCCACAATGATATGCAGAGGACACAGCTGTGCAAATGCACTGTAATGGCTCTCAGATGGAGAAGCCTTTCATCCTGAGCGCCGCGTCGTACGTATGGCCTCGTCCTGCTGCTCTGAAGGGAGCGTATGGTACATAGTTTGGGCAATTACGACATGTTTTGATCTAATTACCTGCTATTCAGCCCGGATATCCAACATCTGCTTTGTGAAATGATCTGTATGGCGCCTAATGACAGAGCGGGCCTCGACGCCTATTCTCATTCAATTTCTTCGCTCACTGTTTGCTGCGAAAGCAAACGCATACAGGGGCGTAAGCAGACATGTTGTGATTCTATTCTACTGAGTAACTTTACATGCTGAGGCAAGAACACAGTCTGCCATATCAAAAATCAGCGCTCTGGAGTGCACTCACGAGTCTCTGAGCAATTACAAATCTGTCAATCTATGAACATAATGTAGAGGAAATGGTTGCAATAAACAGCTGAAGACTGCAGTGAGTGAAAAGGACAAAGAGGCTTTAGAAATAAAGTTCACCCATCTGTTTGGATTACCAACACGTGTGAATTTGATTTGGTAGCCTTGTATCGTTCCAAGTGTCCTAATTATTCTTATGCTTTAAACAGCTGTTTCTGGCTCACGCGTCCCGTACCAGTCTGGAGTCTCCAACACCCGTCCTGTTTTTCCCAGGCCCACGATGCCAAGAACGGCCACGACGACAGGTCTGACCGTCCAGATTACTGATAATTACAGGAGGAGATTAGAGCCCTGCTCTCCAGATGGCCGAAGGTGAAGCTTAGACCAACAACGACAAACTCGGACGGAGACGCGTACGACATGCAGCATGCGGCTCTGCGGTCTGTGTGATCGTTCTCGCCTGATTGGTCCATCAGCTGCAGGTGTGACAATTAAACGCACCTTTTTCCAATTGCCACCTAAGCTTCAGCATCATGTGACACACACCAAGCCCACTGCCACACGTCATAATCACACTGTTTGTATTTGCTTTGATCTCTCTGCTCCTCTTCTCTTCTTCTCCTCTAAAACTCTGCATGGAACTGCGAGGATTTGAAGATCCTTTTCGTTCCTTCGCCTTGTTATCCTACAACCTACTGCTGACAATTTGACTCACTCCGTTAAACTAATTTCATGCCCGCTGCTCCCCGAATCCTGCCCTACTTTCTCTTGGTGTTCATACCCGGCCCTCACACTTTCCTGAGCCAATTTGAGGTAAAAAGGAGAAACGGTGTAAAGACAGAGAAAGTTGCAGCGAGTGCAGATACTGTCCACCATTTTTTGGCTGCTCGCTCTCGTCCCACATAAACTCCTCTCCTAGTCCCCCTCGGGTGCTCTGTGACCTTGCATGACAGAGTCCCTCTGGTGTTGAGGGGCCAATATGTTTTGTGACAGCTGCATATCTGAGATGTGTGTGAGGAGGAGGAGGAGGAGGAGGAGCAGCAGAGCATAGGAAGCAGCGCTGGAGGATAGAGCCGTGCGGAGTAGGTACACATCTGGCTCAATGCCCGGTTCACTATAAATAACCCGACACACAATGAGATGAAGACGCCCCGAGCCGCTGCGCTACTGTACTCTGTGTGTGCGTGTGGGCTCACAAACCGGCGTGGGCAAGCGGCCCTGTCATCGAGGAGAAACGCCGAGGAAAACATCGAGAACGGCGCTCACGTACGTGCACATGTGCAAACGTACAAAAGGCGTCCAGTTAACATCCCCATAACACGAATCCCCTCCCACCGTTCACACACAGCTGACACATATTGGACGCATACAGGAGGAAGCGGCGGCCTCCGTCTGCTCCCCGCTTCCATCCGTCGCTCCTCCACGCTGCGCCGCTCCCAGGTAATGAACAGCGATGATGCTTTTCTATATCACGGTGGACTTCTCCCGTTTACCGCCATTTGGAGACGACGTGGAAGGTCAATGGGCTGTTTGTTGGCTAATGTTTTTTTAACTGATCGTGAAGGAGCGAGGGAGGAAGCTAAGCGATTAGGATGTAAACCTCGGGGTCCAGAGCCTTCCGCCACAGCGTCCCTGCTTGTGTGCCCACCTGTTTCACCGGGACATTCCAGGGTTGAAGCTGCACATCTTCTTTCTCTCTATCTGTGGGGGAGAATGACCAGAGACCCCAAACGGGCCATCTGCCCACCCGCCCAAAACATATACTGTATATATGTGTGTGTGTGTCACTTTAGGGTCTCTGTAAGTAATAATCTGGGATTGAAAAATATAAAGTTCAACCATGTGATCCCGTGGCCTCCTGTTGTGTACCAGATTACCATGTTCAGTCTCGCTGCCCACCCTTCACACCCTTCACACCATCACGGTATCATCGCCTCCAACAAAGAACAGAACAGACTGACACGCTGCTGACGATGCTGCATGGAAGAATAATGATCGAAAAGTTAAAAAAGAGAGAAGTTCTCATTAAGAACTCTGATGGGCCACATGTTACAAAGAACTTGTATTATTATTATTATTTTGGTAATCGTTTTTTTTAAATATTTTTGTAGCTTTATCTTGTATCTGTTGCTACATTGAGCATTTTTACCCCTTTTTGACTCTTGATGACTTTATTGCAGTCGTTTGCTGATTTGATCTTCATTTTCTTATTATTGATTTCTTTTCTAAAAATCCACTGTTCTGCTATTTTGCAATGTGAATTCCTGCAGGATAAATAAATATCATTTGGTTGTGAATCACGTTTCCTCCTCTCTGGCAGTGTCATCGTGTTATGAATCAATACTATTACGGACTATAATTAATCTGGAAGATCGATCGCTGTCTGCGGTAACAGAATCGCTGTGTGGGCGTTGACGGGGCTGACAGGCCACAGAGCAACACAACACAACACAACACAACACAACACAACACAGCACAGCACAGCACAACACAACACAACACAACACAGCACAGCACAACACAACACAACACAACACAACACAGCACAACACAGCACAACACAACACAACACAGCACAGCCAGCGTTTTGTTCAGCCGCCTCGCTAACCAACAAACTAAAGGCACTTCAGGAACAAACATGCTAATAACTAATAAGTCATCTCACTCCCATAATCTCTCTTTTCCTTTGATGCACATCTGTTCCTGCTCTCATTTCTGTTCCTGTCTTTCATGACGGAGGAAGCTCTGACCTCACTGGCTGAGAGACAAGGGGATCAAAACTGAGCAACCAAGGCATGTTGCCATGTGGAGCGTCCCACCGGGACACTGGCAACACGAAAACATCAAATCGGCTGCTGACGAGGAGGTAAAGTGCTCAAACTGGGAGAAAAGTCTTACAGCCTCCTACTTTGATGACTTCAAAGAATCTGGTTCTAACTTTTTGGCTGGAAACTGATTTCTCCATGAGACAGAGAGGCAAAATGTGTGGTATAAACATCTTTATTGTAACAGAGCCATTCCACTGCCTCTTACACGGCACAGGAGAGAGACACGCTGCACAGGACACCCCGAGCAGCATCTCACGGCAGTTTGACCTTTGACTTTGGCGGCTGCTGTTAAATCGCTGAATGTTGACGCTTGTCACGCGTCTACCGTCGAATGTCGAACCCGAACGCGACCTGCGGGGGGAACGCGCGAAGAGAGGCGCCCGCGCCGATGTTTGAAATTCCACGCCGGGCGCGTCTTTGCTGCGTTCGTGCTAATGAGTGATCTCAGTGCTCTCGCAGTCCACGTTGGAGGGCTCGTTTGGATTGGGATTGGCTGAGATGTGGATCCGTCACACACTCCAGTCTGCAAATAAAATCAATGCATCTCGATCTAGGCCAGACCAGGGCACGTGTTGATCAAAGATAATTGCCAGTCGTCGGTGATTTGAGTTTGAAATTTATTAAACGACACGTATTGGCCTCATCTATAGAACATCACTCTCATCGCTATTCAGGAGTGAACAAAGGACCATTATGACGCAGGATTTCACAGTCCTGGACTTTATGCCCAGGAGTCTTTCGATGTTTTACCCCTAACGACTAATTAGGACAGCTATTGGCACCAAAGTGAGGGGGTCGTTATCTGCTGTTATCTATACGGGTCCTCATTTCTTTTCTGGATGGGTTCTATCGCTTCACTGTGGCTACAAGATCAGGCGAAGGAATAAATAAACATGTCAACATGGGAAAATGTGGAAAAACTGGGGAGGCAGATGGGAGTGTAGCTGGAGCCAGCGGGGGTCGGGGGTCGGGCGTCGGGGGCTGGATGTTTAAGAGTAAATATAGCTGAAGCTGAAGGGCGTTCCTATAATGGATCCAAGAATCTGTGAATTTCAATGAATAGAAAATACAACCCAAAGTCCAAGAAAACATTTTTTATTTGACAAACCAAGTTGCTTTTGGTTGAACACTTTTTAATTCGGGCGTCGTCCGTGACTGCGGCGAGACGCTGCAGCCGACACATTTATGCAGACGTCAACAACACTCCATCACACTGAAACGGAACACTGCGGTTTCTACACATTTCAGAATACATTTATAGTCCAAAACGACGTCCGGGTACCTCAGCTAAAGTCAAACTCTGCACTCAAAATCCAAACGCTCTCGTCGTGTAAAGCTCTATTTCATGAACCCTATTTGACCATCTAACTGTGCGTTTCGTCCGTCAGATTGGCGCCTTCAGTTTGGGTTTTAATCTGAGGTATTTGATGTGCACACCTGTCCTGAGGCCGCCTGAGAGCGACTCTTTCCTTACGCGCTCCATTGTTACCGATGTTACACGCGCTTCGCCCTCACCGTGCCCTCGCTACGGCGGTAGGAGAACCCGGTGTTACGGCGGGCTATGGCGTCATCCTACCCTTTCTCGTGAGTATTGACGAACAGCGAGTGAGAGCCGTCATCAAATATGCAACAGCCTGAACCGGAACACCGAACGGAGTATTAAGAATAACATTTTTGTTTACAAAACACCCAAAACATGATCCTTGAAGATGACTAGCACGATTGTGGGGAGAAAAACGAGTCACGCGGTCGCGGCGTGAGCCTTTCCAAACACGCCGGTCACGTGGGAATTCTTTTACATATGGAACCGAGCGGAAAAGCACAACAAGCACAGAGCGGAGCAGAGGGCTCGGAGTGATGTAACGGCTTCCGTCTCCTCCGTCCTGCCGGCGGGGGCGATTAAAATACTGAAAGCTCCGTTCCACAATCAATACACGCATTTCACGGTTTTCCGCTCGGTCAACGAGACCGCTTGATATTTGTGCCTTCTCGGCCCTGGTGAAAACCCTCCCGCTTGTTTGTTTGCCACAGAGCCGCCGCCCACCTCCCAACAGGAAATTCCATACAGCTGCAAGTCGATTGTCCGTCTGTAAGTTCTCCTTTTTTATAGTGAAAAAGTTCGACGTGCGCCGCCCTCGCGTTCGCTTCCATTGTCTTCACGGCCGACCCCGGGTTCCTAACAACCGAGCAGGAAAAACGACCGCACGTGCCCCGTACGCAGGGAACATCATGAAAACAGAAGGAAATTATATTTTTCTATCACACTTCTCTATTGTGCGGGGCTGCTCTCATCCTTCAAGGCTGATAAGATGTCCAATTATTTGGTAATTTAGTGGAGCAGAGCAGCGGGAGAAAGTCTGGTCTGCTTGAGCGAGCAGGCAAAATCCAGCATAGCCCGGTAGGTTGTGGGCGCTCTGAAGCCCTTTACGTTACTCCGTTTAACAAAATTAGCTCTTGAGTACAGTATTGTGCTTTACCAAGGCAGATGCAATACACAGAGTACAAAGGGGGGAGAGTACACAGAAGGTATCAGTCTCTGCAGGGAGGGGGGTTTCTGTGGCCGAGGACTGGAACTGGACGGATGGGGCAAAAGCTGGATGGAGGAGTGGATTTGGGTACAAACGGGGAAGCTGTAGAGTCAACGTATAGAGAAGAGTCGGAGCAGCTGGTGGAGACTGGAGGCTGGAGAGAGAGAGAGAGAGAGAGAGAGAGAGAGGTGGAGGGCACAGCATCTACTTCTACTGCTGCAGGAGCCATCGGAGAGAGAGAGAGAGAGAGAGAGAGACGGGACGGCTGGAGGCTGGAGGGGGACTACTTGGACAGGGTGGGGGGCCGGGGGAACAAAGCCGATAGTCTCACTCACGGTAGAACACATATTCAGTGTAGCTGGTCCAGATCTTGTCGTCAGTCTGCTCGTGAGCAAAGGCGCAGGTTCCCGTCGAGTTGCAGGCCACCATGTGGAATCCTGCGTCGGCCAGCTTGTCGAACGCCTGCTCCAGAAAGGTGAACTTCAGATAGTAACGGGAGGTGTAGCGCTCCGGGGGACGATCCGGGTCACGGCTCTCGTTCAGCGTCTCCCCGAACACCTCTTTGGCCAGGGAGGTCTTTCCGCAGACCATGATCCGCGCCACTCTGCGGAATTTGGCGTCGGTGTGGCTGTCGCGGCCCAGAGTGTAGGAGCCCCTGTAGCCGATGGTGATGAACCCGGACCGCTTGCCGTCCACGCCGCCGGGCACCAGACTGGCGCAGGCGGCGGCGGCGGCGCCCAGGGAGCTCAGGTTGCGGGCGGTGTCGATCCCGGGCGAGGAGTCCTCCGGGTCGCTCTGACAGCCCTCCTCGCCCAGGGAGTTCTGCTTGCTGATTTTGGGCGTCAGGAGCTTCACCAGCTCGGGCAGGTTGAAGAACTCCGCTTCCCTCTGCAGGCGCCCGCGTTCGGGGAAGTGGTCTGGGAGAACCAGCTGTTGGTCCCGCATGTAGTCCAGGATGTAACGGAACAGGAAACCATCGCGATCCACAAAGAATCGTCCCTTGGTGTCCCTCGCCAGTCCTTTGGTGGACTTTTGACTAAACATCTCCCACAGCAGGGAGTCGGGCACACTTGTGAGGGTGGAGTATCGAGTTATGTACACCTGCCCGCCAACGTTGAGCTCTACGATCTCGGGGAAGGGGACCTCTTCCCCGCCTAGACCACTATCTGGTAAAGCCATGGCTTACCCCTGGACGCGGTCGGAAAATCTCTCTGTCCCCTCAGGGTCTGAAGACCATTTACGGTAGGACGTGACGGACTGTTACTGAACGACTGATGGTCCTGATGCAGAGCGGATGAAAAGCTCAGGAAAAGTAGAAACACGAGCAGACACACAAACTGCAGCCGCTCCCTCCATGCAGAGCTACGGGGGACCTCAGGCCGTGCTGTCCCAAACGGTGGAACCCGAACTTGTCTCAGCTGTCACAAGTGTCCATAACGACCCGCGTCTTTAATTCGTCCTGGCGCAAACCGGACCGGGTGGCCGAAGTTTAATCGGACACTCC
The DNA here is from genome assembly GCA_900303265.1 of Brotula barbata. NCBI lineage: Eukaryota > Metazoa > Chordata > Actinopteri > Ophidiiformes > Ophidiidae > Brotula > Brotula barbata. The sequence goes on along the minus strand of OMNV01010909.1, from coordinate 25,712 downwards.
ATAGTTGGTGATATCTGTGGGGGTCCCGTAGACGAAGAGCCAGGACACGAAGAGGACCGTGAAGAAATAGTGAGACATGAGAAACGCGTACAAAAACACCTCCGACGGCTCCGTCTCCATCCGTTCCGCCGTTCGGTCCTCTGCTCACTGAACGCCGAGACTCTGCTGCGACCTGACGCCGTCCACGGTCACATTTATCCCCGCTAACCACGCCCACCCGCGGGTGACGTCGCCGGGCTGCGATCGCGGTCACAACGTCCATAGCAAAATAAACAAAAAGAAAATAGAAATCCGTCTCAGATTCACGATTCCAAAGTGAAAGCCAAAGTGTGAGATTTTATCTTCAACGCTATAAATCTGCGACGCTTTCCGTTTCATTGTCCTTTAAATTCTTTGATTTGTTATGAGTTCGTTTTTTTATATCGTTATGAAAGCACTTGGTGTCTGAATGGCGTTTAATAATCAGTATGGATAACATCTTTATTGGAGATATTGATACACTAAAAGACAAATATAATTTATAAATTGTAGTTTATCATAAAGGTCTTACTTTTTCTCTCGTTTTCCTGCGTTTTGTTTTGTGTGCAGGCCTGCGCCTCTCATGTCACTTATTATTATTTGTAATACTACAAAAAATAAAGAACACGTCTTTGTCTTTTTTGACAATGGGTGTACCTGTGTTTAAGGGCTAAGAAAATAAAGTAAGGATTACCCCTTTTAGGACACATTTAGGATTTCTTTAAATCACACATCTAGACATTATTACTCATATGATTCTGAGGAGATTTTTAATGCCTTCATTGTGTGGTGTGCTCATTTCCCAGGGTTGAAGGGGTTAAAAAATATCTGTCTTTTTGGGAGATTTAAAAATAAATTGACATAATCAGGACACCATCAAAATCATCTCATTATCTCACGTGTTCTGAGGTTTACTGCAGTATTTTATGGACGATAACTCTGGCTACAGAGGAAAATATGACCCAGCCACTCGGTTCATTTTTGGTAGGAAGAATGAAAGATGAATTATAGACTCGAACCACTTTTTACCACTTAGCATTTACAAGTGTGTCATTATAATCCTCTCATGGATTGAAGGAAAAAGCTGCATTTATTTACCCAAAATGCTCAGGCGGAGCGATTTTCTACTAATGGGATAACAGTGACACCCAGTGAACGCTACAGAAAATACTTTCCACTACGGTTTAATCATTCCTAATTATGATGATTTCTGACAAATGGAGAGTTATAGTTAATAAAAAAGCATATGCAATTTTTTTTGGTGTCATCTCAACATTACAGCACCTGTATATCCTCAGCAAGTCTTTACTGTGAAGAAATATGAGTCTGTGAGAGGGAATATGACATCGTTTGGATTGTAGTACATGAAATTACTCAACTCAAACACAAACTCACTGCTTCTCCTAACTGGTTGGGTGTGTGGATGAGTCAGAGAGACCAGCACAGCAACAAGCTGTCTGCTTTGTATGATTGATTGCTATCTGTCAGTTTCCATCTTTGTCTTTGTCTGTTTCCCCCCTCCGTCAGTCATATATGGTCCACTCCACAGTCCTTTCTCAGAAAAATCACCAGGCCACTTTTGTGCGGCTTGAACCAATCTGGCACTTGATTTCCCAGAAGGCCCCACATTCGAGTTGGCTCCAGCCCCAACCTTATAGATGACAATCTGGACCAGCTGGCATTGGATATGTGGGCCACCGTAGTTTCTGGGGGTAGCAAGTGACATGATTTGACATCCCAGCCCCGGCTCCATTTGCTTCATTTGCTCCATTTCCATAACAGCAATAAGTGCAATATGCTTTTGAACAAACCGAAAGCCACACAGATCAAATTAAAATATGTAAAAATATGCTGATGCAATGACATCCACTGGCACACCAATGTTTGGGGATTATTTTGAGTTTTTAATCCCTCGCACTTATTGAAAAATGTTAAAATAGAGCACTTTCGATGTTGAGCCTGGGTTTTTAATAGCAGTTTTACAATTGTAATCACATCCTGACAATAGACCATTGAGCTTCGCAAAATGACTACATCAACTAAATTAGTTTGACCTTCCGTAAAGCTGGATTATCTGTGTATGTCTGTCAATGCTCATCACAGTGATGGCCTTCCAAGGTTATTAAGTGCGTGGCATATGTATGTGTATTTCTGTCTGACTGCATGTGTTAGTATTTTTGATGCTCCACTGACAAAAAATGGAAAGAATGAGTTTGTACCACATGGGACAGAGATGGGTGATATGAAAACAGGAAAACTAGGAAATGCGCATTTGCAGTTACTGCTATAAATCTGCGTGAATACACAAAAAAGAGACCTGCTACACAAACTGAATCCCTAGATAATACCGTGGGAAAGAGGAGTTACTTGTGGGGGATTTCAGGATAAGTCTGCATATTGATCTCTGCATCCTCTCTGGTCTTTGCTGACAGCCGCATCACCAAGTGTTTTATGAGATGTTCTGTGAATGCAACAAAACAGTCACATCCATTTTCGCAGAATTTGTGGTGCAGGTCCGAAAGCATCTGCACAGTTTCATTTCCCCCAGTATGACACATCATACATCTATGATGGAAGGTCACATGAAATATAAAGCAAAGCGTTTATTCCATACATCTCAGTAAGTCTTACTTTAGCAACACTATCTATGTGTCCCAAGTCCGCCGTTGATCCTAGCAATGACAGAAGATGCAAGAGGCTGTGTCAGCGTTCACAGCACAAACACATGCAAAGCTACAACACACTAATGAAGCTACAGCAGCTACACCTTCAACCAGGAATGCTACCTTGTCCTGAATTATTGGCCAACTATGTTTCATGCAAAGGATGTGTCCTAGTGCACACTCCTGCTTCTTAACACAAGAAACAGGAAATAAATAAACTATGAAAATGGCAATACAACAATAAAGACAGCAAGAGTACAACTGTGAGACAAACACATATACACAGAAACATAATATAAAAACCCAGACACATTCACACGTTATAAGGGAGCTCACTGAATTCTTACTCGACTTGAGCACTTGTGAATCCAATCATATCCGCCTCATGCTGATTGTTTGTTCGTCAGCAATTTTTTCCTGCAACTTACAATTGTGATCTCTGTGACTGAATATTATAAAGTCATGTCCTGTGTGACTCCATTTTAGATGCAAACTGTAAGTCTTATGGCCACGAATACAGAGAACCCACAAAAAGAACCTTTGAGGTCATGACCTCATTTTTTCCCTTTGATAAATTGAAAGAAACCACACCCAGGTCTGGTAACAGAGAGCCACAGCTTAATGATGTGATGCGATAAACAATTACCGTGGAGAATTTTGTTCATTCTTTCCTCAATATGCTGGCGTTGCACAGTCATAAAATACAAACTAGGTTGTTACAAGGCCATACTGGAAATTTCCTTTTTTCAAGGATGAAAATGGACAAAGGGAGTAAAAAGATAATTGTTTATTTTGTGTCTTTCCCACCAGTAGTTATTCCACAATCAGACTGAAATAAAATATACTAAGGTACACGAAATGGATTTTTTAAAATATATACCACAATTGATTTAATGGAGACAGCATATGTGCATACTTTCTGGACTAATGCCAATATAATGACCACTGAGTTCAATGGTACATCCCATGCTTGGGATTCTGTTATTTAGGACTATGGTCTGGGAAGCTTGTTAGTGAGCACAAATGAAATACAAAAACGCAACCCAACACATGGTTTATCTCAGCACTTAAACTTCGGCGTCATTGTCGTAACAGTTTGTTTCCTTACTCACTCACAAAGCCAGTTCTGTGACTGCTTTAATATGTATTATGTGTGTGTATATATAGCACACACTATACATGCACACACAATCCCTTTAAATGTGATTTAAAAAGTTAGTGCTTTCTACAGTCCCAAACATACATTTTTTAGAGAATAGTATTGACACAGCACATTTGAGACTTAAAAAAAAATCACTTATCTGATTAACTGTATTCAGTGCTTATGGAATAAAGACTAACAGATGTAAGGCATGATTGGAATCAAATGGTTAGTTGAGAGCACATCTGTCATAGATATCATAACACAAAGCAACTTACAGTGGAACACAACCACTTCAGGGTTATTAAACATCATGAAATCAACCCCCTCAAATTCACATAATACACTAATTACCGGCAACATCAGAACGGATAATGGCAGACTGTTTGGGTGAAACGTGATGTTTACAGTTAAAGAGACTTTTATAGCTTCATTTGCTTTGTCCACATGTATGATCAGACCACAATAATCCATAGGTAACAATTTCAAACATTTTAACAGAATAACATTACACAGGATTCATCTGTATGGTATTCTGAAAGTGTCAAGCTTAGGAGGAATCAATGTGTAGAAGCACAACTGAAAGTTTTATTGACATTTAAAACTAAATTATCTATGTAAATGTTGCTCTAAACCAGTTTGATCTCATACATAGCCCTACCCTGTGGATTAATGACAGACAGCACTGAAAACAAATATCAGGGTAAAAGCTGGTTAATAAGAGTTATTAATTGGTACTTTGGAGGCAAATGTTCTCCCATATGCATTCCACATTGTCTGAAGAACTGGCCTGGCATTAACAAAGCACCGCTTTCTGTATTACACAGTCATCATCTTGCAGCGTTACAGCTGAGTGGGTATAAAAATATAGTAATTTGAAACCCTGAATATAGGTTCATATGTGATTTTCTGCAACAAAACAAGACAATTTACAGCTGTCCCACTAAGTGTACACACTTTCTTTTTTTTAAGTCACCCCCATCTAAAAATATGTTCTTGCATTACCCCTGGGGGTGAAGTTTACACCCATTACAACACAGAACACCGAACGGTCAATAATAATATTGTCATTGTTATAAACAGCCTACAACCATCATTCCTTTTGTTAATACACTAAAATTGCCTCTGGGTGTACATATTTACTTGGGAAAAAGGAGTGTGTTTATGTGTGCCATTACATAAGCATGTCTTTGTGATGCCTAGCTATGTGCTGGCTCTTCTCTGAAGGCCTCCTAAAGCCCTTGGTGCAGTAGTCGCAGCGGTGTGGATAGTCCTTGGTGTGAATGGAGATGACATGGCGTTTGAAGCCAGAAGCGTCCGTACTGTTATACTCACAATACTGGCACTGATAAACCTTTCTACCACTGTGTGTCTTCATGTGCTTCTTCAACTCAGCAGGCTGCCTGAAGCCTCGTCGGCAACGCTTGCACTTAAATGGGAGGTCCTTAGTGTGCAAGGACAAGATGTGGCGACTCAAGGTGAAGGTGTCAGGAGCATTGAAATTACAATGCCTGCACTGGTGTAACTTGTTGCCCTTGTGTGTCTCCGCATGTTTCTTCAACTCTGAGGGTCTGTGAAAGCCCTTCTCACATACGTCACACTGGTGGGGGAAGTCCTTGGTGTGAACAGAGATAATGTGTCGTTTCAGGTCACTGGAGTTGGTGCTCTTGTGCTCACAGTGTGGGCACTGGTGGGTCTTGTGGCCTTGCACCATCTCTATATGACGCTGCAGTTCCCGTGCATCTGTGTAGGCTTGGGGACAGTGACTGCACTTGAAAGGCAAATCTGCACCATGTTTGCTCTTGATGTGAGTCTTAAGGTTGGACTGATCTGCACAACGAAACTCGCAGTGTGGGCAGTGGTACGGTTTCTCACCTGTGTGGGTCCGCATGTGCTTCTTCAGCTCTGATGGGTGACGGAAACCTTTGGCGCATTCCACACACACGTGAGCAAAGTTCTTACTGTGCACAGCCAACAGGTGACGGTTGAGCAGACCCTGTTCAGCTGTTTCATAATCACAGTACTTGCAGTGATGCAATTTGGGCTCCCGGTCCTTGACAATTAATTTGTCAGAGCCTAGGGGGCTGGACTCATGGTAGCGTCGTGTGTACTCGGTGACTAGAGGAGACCGCTCACTGTTGTGGCTCAGCAGCTTGTGGCTCTCCAAGTGGCTGTGGAAACTAACCTTTTTGTTGGTGGTAAAGTCGCAGTCCGTACACTGGTATTTCTTCTTTAGCAGATGGTCCGGGTGGTTTTTCATGTGGCTTTTGAGGAAACCTCGCGAACGGAACTTCTTTCCACAGATGTGGCAAGGGTACACTGTCAGAGGCATTCCATCTGGGCCAATGATAACAGCTAAAAGAGAAAAATTAAGAAAATCTTGAAATTCTGTAGAAAAAAAAGAAAAAAAAGGGAACTAAACACGCAGACATAAAAATATCAATAACAGGTTTGTCATTGTCCAATATCGTTGTCATCACCCTTATCACCTATAGAATTACAGGTTATTCATACCTGTCTGGCACTGCCGTGTCTCTCCTTTCCTCTTTTTCTTAGCTTTGGGTTTGAGGACACGGTTTGTGCCCAGTCCTTCACGGACCTGCAGAAAAGGTGTGGTGGCTCCATTCTTCACGGGATCAATGCTATTACCTGCACAAACATTTGATTATATCACCAACAAAATGAAAGACCTTTACTACATAAATAAATGTTCAATGCGAATATTTTTAATTTATTTTACTTTATAGCATTTTCGTCTCAGTAATTACATTCAGTTTGTTCACTGATCAACAACCACTCAATGAAACTACATGGTTTTGGCCACAAGACTGTTCCAGCGGAACATACTTATGTCATCGTCATCCTCATCGTCACTCTCATCCTCGTCATCCTCTTCTTCTTTTGGGTGGCTCTTGACTGCCATATAGACCATCTTATCGCGACCAACTCCCAGTCTTCCTGAAGATGCAGCCTCCAGATCAGGATGGCCATTCTGGTAATCGTCCTCTGTAATTACCTCTGTTCCACCTGGAAACAAACAAACCTGTCAAAACCATGACGCCCATAGAGATTTCTGTATACTGTAGTACCATGGTGTATCATTAGAACACTGACAAAGTGGTTACTCTCAAAAGTCACTTGCCTAAATCGTCATCTGCTTCAGCTTTAAAAATGTAGACTTTAATAACCTCTGGGCCATCATCTTTGGAATCCTTATCTTCCATTACTTCAGTGCTGATCTCAAGGGGAGTGTCTCCAATGTCCAGCTTCTCTCCCACCTCATCCACTAGTATAACACAAATATTAATAAAATTGTGTATCTGCAATGAAAACTAAATATCAAAGTAAATAAGGACTGAGTAAATAAATCCAAGGTGTCTTACGGGAAATCATGAGGTAATCCTCAGAGCTGCTTCTTGCGTCGTCATCCTCATCTGTCTGCAAGGGAACAGCCTCAGTTTGCAGCTGCTCATGAATGATGGTCTCAGAGTTGGCTGCTGTCACCATTACCCCTTGAGACACAAGCTGGTGGTCCAAGGTATTGTCTTGGTGCTCAGAAAGCAGTTCTGCCACAAACACTTGGTCTGATATGTCATCGTGATGGTGGTTTGCATCTTGTATAAGGTCTGAAGTGAGGACATGGTGGTGGTGATGGTGGTGGTGGTGAGCATCCAGAGCTTCCTCTATAGCTACCTCTGTCCCCAGAATATTCTCAGGCATGATGACACTATGCTCCGGGGGCACCATGTCTTCGTTGGTCATTTCATGGCTCTCTACGCCTTGAGACTGCAGTGCTTCCACATCTACCTCTAGACCCTCAACAACCTCTGCTTCTAACCCCTCTACTTCTACCTCCTCCTCAAGGCCTTCAACAACATGAGCCTCCAGGTCCTCAACATCTACCTCAGTTTCCAGGCTCTCTACTACCTGTGCCTCTAGACCCTCCACCTCACCATCTAGGCCCTCGACAACCTGAGCCTCAAGCTCTACCACCTGTGTCTCTAGCCCCTCAACCACATCAGCCTCTAAACCCTCTACATCGGTGTGTAAGCTTTCTACCACTTCAGTCTCCAGACCTTCAACCACCTCTGTCTCGAGGCCTTGAACCACCTGTGTCTCAAGGCCTTCGACCTCAAGCTCATGTTCCAGGAGGATGCCCTCATCTGTCATCACATCAGACAGAAGCATACCCTCGGGCACGGACACCACAATATGCTCCCCATCTATGTGAGCCAGGCCACCAATTCCTGCAACTGCAAGCACAAATGCATGGAAGAAGCTTAAGAGAGGGATACAAGAAAAATGGCTTTTAACTAAATACTGACAAATACACTTAATGATGCACATTCAAATTTCAGTATTAAGGTGATCTAGTTATATGTGTACCAAGCAGTTTTTGCTTTCTTCTTCACTTCTTTGTTTATAGATTGTACAGTAACATCATCATAGTGCTTAGCAATACAGCATGTATACCAATAATGATAATCAATATTCCATAGAATGTTCAAATATGAAATGCAATTTGGCCATAATAACTGGCACAAAACTGCAGTTGAAATATACAGTATTCTTGAGCAATAACATGCGATGACACATCTACCAAAAACAAACGTTGCTGCGGAGCCAACAGTGACTTTGATTCACAAGTTCGTTGTGGTTGTTGAAACTAGTGTTGTACTGGATTCTTCACTCTATGTCTATTTGCAGCTGAAACGTGTCTTTCTATTCCTGCGTCAACATTTTTGATTGACCACATTACCTGTTCTTATGCAGGTCAAACTGGTTAATGTATATATATATATATATATATAAAAAAGGAAAAAGAAAAGTTTGGCTTTTACCAAGAAAAGAAAAACATTTGCTTGTTCAGCTCCAACACCTACCAAAGTCTTGCATGATCATAGTATGGGGCATCTTCAGCTCCTGCGTGTGAAGCTCCAACACCCCTCCACCTTGGTCCATGTCTTCACTTAGAAAAAGACTGGAAATTACAGCACATATTACATTTGTTCTTTTTGTGTACCTGTCTGACACTCAAACTGAATGTATATCAAATTGTTGATCCTTGAACACATACCTTCACATTTGATGACAAGACTCTGGAATAAAACCAATAGATTAACGGGTGCTTTCTTCCATCAAGGGAGGCAATACTTCTGACAAAGGAAACAAAAAAAATATGAAGATACATAAAACTTGTAGGTTTGCAATACTCTACTAGTCATATTTTATCTGATTAATTTGCTAACACTTACTGTGTTATGGTTCATTTCCTATATAATTTAATGAAGACAGAAACCCCCATTCTGCTGCCAAGGCAGGAGCAGTGTTATTCAGCTACTGCCCACTGGCGCCACCCTTTACCAAACGGGAGTACTGCAAGCAGCTACAACCTGACAACATACTGTATTTACACCTGAAGCTAGTGGACATTGATGGTCGAATTTTTAGCACTTAGTACATAAGAATTTGCTCACGGCGGGGGGGGGGGGGGGGACTT